>NQII01003197.1:0-47637 GCA_002778355.1 Clitarchus hookeri
GGACGGTTTACGAATCATTTATCCACGGGAAATATCATTGAATACTGGTCCTGGGAGTGAACTATATCAGCCGGAAATAACATTCCTATGCTTTATAAACACAAGTGTGTGCACTCAGTGAGAATGGGTTTAGCTGGCGTGGTGTATGAAGTCTGCCTATTTCTTCATGCGCTATCGCTCTGAAGATTATTTAACAGGAACATGTACCCATAGCATTAATATGGGAGATGGACCGTTTGCAACAAGAACANTGGCGTAAATACGTTCACGAAGAGGCAGTCTTCTGAGCCTACATCTGCTCCCACTTGGTAGCATGTCGACCCGTGCTTAGTGGCGTTTCTCACTCCGGACCATGACTCAGGATCTTCAGGTGCCTGCAGCAACATGAATAACAGTGTACGTTGCGTCGTGGACACAAATACACTACTTATTCCTTTCAGACACATATTACATTTGTATTTCAGGTGTCGCAAGCAAGACTTCATTTGGTGAGTTCTGTACTTAAGCTGACACAGAACTTGTTTCGCTATCGGGACCAGTGAGCTGTAGACTTTGCATTTTGTGATAGTCGTATGAACCAGGCACATCGAAAAGCATTAGGACGGTTTACGAATCATTTATCCACGGGAAATATCATTGAATACTGGTCCTGGGAGTGAACTATATCAGCCGGATATAACATTCCCATGCTTTATACACACAAGTGTGTACACTCGGTGTGAATGGCTTTAGCTGGCGTGGTGTATTAAGTCTGCCTATTTCTTCATGCGCTGTCGCTCTGAAGATTATTTAACAGGAACATGTACCCATAGCATTAATATGGGAGATGGACCGTTTGCAACAAGAACAGTTAGTAACTAGACGGACAGATCCACAGCACGTCAGCGTAGAGCCTTCTGTGTTTAGCCGCTGAAGTGCTGGTGGATTATGTCCGTCTGAGTGGTAATACTGTGCTTCTCAGGCGTTTATGGAAGTAAACAGTAGGAAAATATAATTTTATCACAATGAGAATAAATTTTTTCTGCCTAGCTTACATTTGTATCTTAATTTATTTTTAAATTTCCAATCTTTTTCTGATACTTTTTTATTGGCTTACAGGTTCTTAATGACCGTTGGCATAATGCTAAATTATGTATTTCGACAAACTTGTTTTCTTTATACCATCATGCAGGGTACGTCGTAAGACCACGTAACCGTGGTCTTACAAGCAACGCTTTTGCCAATTATTAAAACTTTTTGTATGGTGATGTTTAAGACTTTGCTGAGTATTTTCAACTCTCAAAGGGATTAAAGAAATGGAAGTATGGGTATTGTCCTTGAATCTAACTGTTTAAATAGCAGTATTTCTCTTTGCAATTTTAAATATAGATATGCTGTCTTTTTATACACTGAAGAGACCAGAAAACTGGTATAGACATGTGTATGCAAATAACAGAGGTATGGAACCAATCAGAGTAACGCGATGCGGTCGGCAGCTAAATCGGTTACTGCTGCTCTAATGGCAGGTTATCAAGATTTAAGTGAGTTTAAACGTGGTGTTATAGTCGGCGCACGAGAGATGGGACATAGCATCTCCGAGATAGTGATAACATTTGGATGTTCGCATACGACCATTTCACGAGTGTACCGTGAATATCGGGAATCCGGTAAAACATCACATAATCGACATCGCTGCGGCCGGAAAAAGATCGTGAAAGAACGGGACAAACGACGACTGACGATAATCATTAAACGTGATAGACTTGCAACCCTTTCTCAAATTGGCGTAGATTGGATTTGAGGCCTGCCCTGCAGGATTCATGGCGTGAATTGCCTCCGGCATACCTTTAGACATTAGTCGAGTCCATGCCACGTCGTCTTGTGGCACTTATGCGGGCTCGTGGGGGCCCTACACGATATTAGGCACGTGTACCTGTTTTTTTTGGCTCTTCAGTGTAATTGTAGTTGCAAAAAAAAAAACATATACATCAAAAGTTTTACTAAAGCAACCGATATTTGTGTTAAAATGAAGATCAGGCAGATATTTTGTATAACTTTACCACGTTATGCTTGGAAGGTTTCCAGCACAATTCTCTACTTGGTGGCATTTAAGTGTCTCTATACTCCAAATATTAACATAGACTCTAAAAATTTTGTTGTACTTATACAAGAAAAATCCTTGGATACTCAGTTGCCAAGAAAATCCTTTGTTAAACCACAAAGGTTTTTCTTGTAAATCTGCAAAATAATTATTTTTAATATTAAAAATTATAACTTGTATTACAATTGACATTATTAATAAATGTAAATATACTTATTTTTTTCTCATAGAAAACAAATGTGATAAATTGATAACAAAGTATAACTAAAAAAAAAAATTTCAGTATATAATTTACAAAAAGTGAAAAATACACTTCGCCAGCAAGAGGAATAGTTCCGAACCCCCTTCAATTATTAGTCGGCACCGTTAACCACAAGACGACCTTCAATTACCAACCTCACATATATTTTAAAATAATTATAACGCCAAGTACCTACGACATATTAATTAAGTTATTTGCTTATGAATAATAGGTACATTAAATTCATTTTAAGAGTTCTGTTGTTGAGTTAGGAGATTTAGGCGGCTTTTAACAAGGAGGTATTGAGAGCCGATTCAAGAGTTCTGTGTAGCTAGAAAACATTAACAGTTAATGAATAATACGGTCACGTTTCATTATGATTATTTGAGTTGTTTCAAATATTTTACGTTATTCAAACTTGCAATATTTCTTTTTGTACGCAGTTACACTTTACATCCCTCATAGTTTTTGCACAAACAGCTGTTTAAAGTTTTATGTTGTTGAGTGTCCGCCAATGTGCTGAAGCTTGCAGAAACGGTATATTATAAACACGGTTTTTGTAGTTATACAAAATTGTACTTTTTCAAGAAAAACCTTAGTACTGTTACAAGCATTTGTAAAATTACAAATTATTTTTCAGTAAATTTACAATTTTTTTTATAGTGTACTGATAAAATAATAATTTTTACTTTAAAAAAACTTCTGCACAAAATATTTTTTATAGGATAGTTCAATGTTATGAACACAAAAAATAACAATAGTTATATATAAAACATTAAAATTCCATACATTATGATTCACGAGGAGTTACCACCTCCTACAAGGTTTATTGCTTACATCATTTGGGACAAAATATGTCATATATATGTGGGTTCTATTCCCAATAATAAAAGAGTAATTATAAAATCAGCATACGCACCCTGCAGTGTAAAGGAGTTTTCAAACCGTTTCACTATCAATGTGTGGAGTGATGTTCTACACGATCAGCTGATTGGCTCATTAATTTTCCTAGAACGCTTGACTGGTGTGGTATATCTGCAATTTTTGAAAGAAGAACTGCCGCTATTACTTAAGGATATTCCGTTAGCAGGGAGACGTCGTATTATCTTCCAGCATGATGGTGCACCTCCTCACTTCCACCGTGCTGTGGTTGGAAACTTAAACATGCATTTCCCTGAGAGATGGTTAGGACGAGACGGTTTTCACCCCTGGCCTTCTCGATCGCAAGATCTATCACCAATAGCTTATTGCGTACGGGGGATGGATGAAGGATATTGTTAACCACAGGACTGCACAAACACGTGAGGAACTACTTGCGCGTATCATGCATGCCGCTACAGAAATCAAAGACAGCCGTGTGCAGCTACGTAGAGCATCACGTGCGACTCATGAGCGTGCAGCCAATTGAATAGAAGTAAGCTGAAACTTATTTGAACATCTTTTGTAAGCTTGTAGACGCAATTGTGATACTCAACTGTAAACAATATGGCCTGATAATACATTACTGTATTTACTTCTGAAAGGGTTATTACTTTATTAATGATTTTTCAAATGTTTCGAATTACTCTGTAAATATTGGTAATAGGGCCCACATTTATAGGACATATTTTGCTTCAATTATGTAAGGAAAAGGCTCTGTGAGTGGCAGTAACTCCTCGTGAATCATCCTTCAATTATTAGAAACGAAGGAGTCGAAAATATTTGCAATATTGAGATATTATTCTACAATCTCTGAATGATTTGGTACTTAATAAAACTAATTTTTACAAACACGAAAATGTAAAAAAAAAAATTGCAAATATACATGGCAATCATATTTTTTAACTTTCTTTGAAAACAGAAACCAAATGAGGAATTTACTTTTATTTTTTTGTTCCTATTAATCTACCGTCGAGAAGACTAAACGTCTCTTGTAGGTTATTATGGCAGGAGACGTGCATATTCTACAAAGTGTCGTCCTCGTTTTATTAATCGAAACATCGTCGGATTTGTATTTCCTACCGTTCTCACGCAATGTACAAAATATTGACCATTTAAATAAAATAATGCCACCTTTACATTACAAAAACTTTGACTGACAAAGAATTACTTTCGCAAACTAGCACATGGAATTTTCTTAAGCGTCGCCCTTCCCTTTGATTGAAGTTTTAAAGTTTGCTAGTTTAAGAAGTGCGTCTCGTTTCATAGTCTGCTAGTATAAGAAGTGCTTCTTCCAAACGTTTGGACTTTCCCACGTTTTTTACAAGCAATCAGAAACTGAGGCAAAAAAGCAGTGCATCTGCTCGAGGCGATGACATCATTTGAATGAGCGTTGCTGGTATTATAAAAAATACTAGAGATACGCTTTTTCAGTCCTTATATTCAGTGTGTTGAGGTATAATGACCGCATTGTCTAACGTAATGTGTTGGTGCCACAAAATATAAGTTATTTTTCTGACTTTCAAGAACGTCTGTGTTTCTGTTCACCATAGCGAAAAGGAAACTGTTATTCGTTGAAAAAGTTATCAGTCGACTTTTATATTCGAATTGTGTACGCCTAAATTTAGCTTTTAAATTATTTCAATGTCGTCATCGTTCCTCTTTACTACAATCATCGCCCTAAACATTGAAGACACAGATATACTACCAAGAATAGATTGTTAATAAACAACGAAACCCTTCAAGACATTTTTGCGACTATTAAAACCATTCCCACTCCCGTACCAAAAACAAATTATAACATAAATGTGGGAAATGTTGTTTATTATTTCCTTTCCTTTTAAAGTGAACGTATTTCAAGTTGCCAGTTTTGTTTATGTATAGTTTTACGAGCAAATCAGTTATTGATTTAACGCCCGATCCAGACGATATGCGTCGGCTCGCGTGTAAAATAACACTGTCACGTCCTAAGATGGCCGCCATTCTCGCAAATATTTTCCCTAGAAATAAAATTATCTAACACGTAACTCCAACAAAAGTGAACAGAATGACAAATACAAGGAAAAGTACAATTTTAACAAAACAAAACAGGAAAACTGAGCGTAACAAAAAAGCAAGGAAAGTATTTCAAGTAAGTGGGCATGTTGACGTCATTGCGAAAACGCCCGAGTCGGAACGCCTATGGAAATTTTAGTTCCACTGAGTTAGTGTCAGCTTGTAAAAATGTTTTTTTTCCTTCGCGTGAAGGCCTTTTGTATTCCATAAAATTTGATAAGGAGTGGGTTCACTGGTTTTACTGTGCTTGAAGTTACGGTCGCGATTTGTTTTTAAAGAAATTAGGAACTACAACGTTTGTCTTAGACGGTTGGTCGGATTTCTTATATGAGCAGAAATATTTCGTCTTAATTTAGCGATGCAAGAGGGGCCCAGAAATTACTGGTTTGATTGATATTATTTATTTCCCAACGTTAGGCTAACTATCTCAGCAAAACAAATTATATTTATTGCAAAAGTATTGTTGCGTCCCACAACATTGACTGTTGCGGAACTCCGTAGTGTTTCTATTGCATTACCTTATTATTTATAGTCTTCAATGTGCGAAAAATTTGTAGTACGAAAGAAAAAAAACTACTGATAAGTAAGTTTGGTAAAATAAAGATTAATTACTTATAAACGAAAAATCAGGAAAAATTATTATTACAACGGGCTCTTCTCTCACTATTATAAAATACAGGAAATCTAAAAACAAATTAATTTAAATAACATAACCCTATATTATATNGGCTCTTCTCTCACTATTATAAAATACAGGAAATCTAAAAACAAATTAATTTAAATAACATAACCCTATATTATATAACAAATGCTGTAATTCTACTTTTGCAAGTCTTGAAAAAACACTCCAATCACGCAGTAATTCGGAGTCGTGAGACAGTATAAATGTTCTATAATATATGCATGTCTCCCTATGAACGCTTTGTTAAATAAAACCCGTTTCACAACTACGGATGCTTCAGTTTCAACCAGTTTGGCAAAGGTGAATAGGGCAGTTCTGAGGCACCCAAGAAGCTAGTAGAGATCAGAGAGAAGTCCTGGTCCAGTACTTACCGCGAACCGCAGGTCTCCCAGAGGCGGCTTGGCGTACGGTATACCCAGGAACTGGTAGTACCGGCTGCCATCATAAGTGGAACTGGCTGCACCAAGAAGTGAGCCTTGTGATATCTGCACCGTTGGCGATTCCTCGTACACCTACGATAAGTTCTTATTAAGTTGTTATTAAAATTTTTAAAACTTACCTTTTTATTATGTTTAACCAAGACTTTTAGAAATAAATTAATAATTTCAACATTCCTACTCACAACTTTACTTTCCCATGATTCTTAATTTTCCTCATGCGGACTATTTTCATCTGCCCGGTTAATCATCTATATTATTTATTTCATGCCTCTGACTAATAGGACCTCGGTAAGATTTCCAACCTCTGAACCCTGGTCTGTCTGCCCCTGCTATAAACCATACGTGCTGCAACTGAAGTCACCTCCTACCTCCTTTCCTATGCTCAATCCCCTATTAAGAACATTTATTATGCGCACCACTAATCAATATCCACTTATAAATGTTGGTTGTTAACAAACCGTAGGTTGCCGTAAAATACATAATTTATAAGCTACTTATGACCAACTTATATTAATTTATAAAAGTAAGTAAGTCAGTGAGGAAATACAGTGTCAGTCAAGAATTGTTTAAAATAGATTTATTAAATTATTTATAAGCAACAACTTCATATGATCCGAGTGTTGTTGGCCTTCTTTTTACAAAAACTGAAAAACTAATTAAAATAATTAAATACTACAATCACCCACATACAAATATTTTATAATTTGAAAGTTAGGAGGCAGAAGCCCTTAAAGGGTTTTCAACCAGTGAAATCTACTCACTGAATATTCGTAGAAATAATCTGGTACTGATTGACCAATAATGCTCATGCATAGAAATTGTATTTTTATTAACGTAGAACACTTGTAAATATGTCAATTTCAATCAATGAAACAATCAGCAGCTTTTTACTGATACAACTGGATTAATGTTCGCTGATTTGCTGTGGGATTTCACTTAAATCTACGTAGTGTTCGGAAACTATTATTATATCCTGAAACTTTACTTCCATGATAAGCAAAGGTACATGGAAGAATTTGCTAAATAGAGAAAGGAGTATTCACCAAACTGCTTTCTATGCTTTGTTTGAAAGAAAATACGCTTCAAAGCAAAAATCCGGTACATCATTTGAAAACAATTCCAGGGTAGCGGAGAGAAAATGTCTCTCTGTCATGGTGATCTGTGAAAATGTGGGGAAGGTGGGCAATATGGAACACGTTACACAACAAGAAGTAACAAACATAACTAATTTAATTAATTTTCCCTTCATATAAATGCGAGTGAAATGAAAGGAAAATTCATGTAATAAATGTGAGTTTACATGGCCTACTATAGTTATGACCTATTTAATTTTTTGTCAAATTTGTTGCGAATCGGTATATTTTTTCCCGTTATATGATGCAAAAATGGTGGTTAATCTTAGGGTTAAAACAAAGGTGGTATAACAAACTACATGCCCATCTCTTACGGCTACGATCTTACTAGTGTTCATCTTGAACCCTTGAAATCTATCACACAGCTTACGTAACGTATTTAATTATTACTACATTTTTATACTAGCACTGCCAGATAAAAAATATGTCCCATAACTAACTTATGTATAAGGGAAAACAGTGGAAACGTTACGCAAACCTTGTAAACCAACGAAACACGCGCACTTATATCAGTAGTACCAACTTGCACACAAAATTGCACGTAAAATTAACGAAATATCAACTTACCCCGAGTATCGCCTTACTCCACCTTCCCTATAAAAATTGGTGCAAAATTATAACGTAATCATTGAAATAAGGAAAAGTTATATGTTTATTTTTGTTTAGACAAACTAAGGCAAAATTTTACCAAAAATATATTGGGTGATCGTTCCATTTTTCCTTCACGTGTACACAACAAATAATTTTAAGTACCGCAACTGCTTTGCTCAATGAATAAAACATTAAATTATAAATAAATGAAATATATTATGTCTTCTATTTTCAAAGTATGTTGTTCAAAACGAGTAGAGTAATATTTAGTCAATTAACGAATTCAAAAAAAGTTTGTATATTTTTGTTTTGTTATTTCGGTTTCCTTTTTGCGAAATGCACGTTTCAATTTTCAATGAAAAACTTCAAGAATTTGAGTAAATGCAATGACAGAATGTTACTTTTTTTAATAAAATTGGAGGAACATCTAAAATTCCTAAAATATTCTATTAATGGAATTATCAGGAGAAGCATATTGTTCCCATTATTTGAATTGTAAACAGCTAAATATGGGCATGAAATGCACACGCAATATGAAAATTACTTCATCTTTCCATCACAACCGTAAAGATTTTATAGACTTATTTTGATATCACTTAATTTAATTAAATAGTAGGTTACAATTTATAATTTGAATAGAGATTTCAAATATTTTACTCTTTATCGAACAAAGCGAACTGTGTATGACGTGCCTGCCAATGTTCGTACCGCGACTGGTTTTGGAATAATATAACTACATGAAACTCATAAAGTAATAATGATGTGTTGGAGCCTAAATAAATTAATCACCGATAACTGTCGCGTGCATGGCAGTTAATCCTTTTCGGATGTTTCAACAAGTTCATGTCAGCAAATTTTTTGTTTGTCCCACCTTCGTTTCATTGCCTTCATTTATTATTTTTGGTTTAAGTTTGTCTTGTCATGTCCACTTGTTGCGTTTTCTTGATGCTTCCTGACTTCATTCCTTGTTCAGGATACTGTGTGTTATGTTTTTTTTGTATATCTACTGACGAAAAACAAACTTGGCTTGTGTTCCGTGTCTCTGCGTTGTTTCGTCTACGCATTATTCAGGTTTTTACGAGACCCACTGCGATAGAGCACGTCCATAATGTTTCATTTTATATAAAAATCCTCCTTTACGTTAGGCGATCATTAACCCCCGTTTATAACTCACTGAATGAACAACTATACTTGACTGGATCCTCAACAATTCTCTATACACTTTTACACGTCAGTTCAAAGGGCGCGGCGGCCTATATGCATGCGTTATCATTCTCAAATTCTAATCATTATCATACTCTGCACTGCTTTATATTTAATGCCATTTTCCTTCATGATGTTCCATTTTTCACAAACGAGTGTTTCGGTTTTTTTTAACCAAGCGATAACTGTACTAACGCATTTAGGACTACGTTTCACTTTACAATTTTACAGTAATCATACATGTGTAAATTTACAAATTGAGTAAAATTGCTATCGTTACGAATCCCTAATAGGTGAGTTAACATGTTTTAAATCTCTACACGTTTCAAATTTGTCTGCATATTTTTCACAAATCTCAGTAGGCAGACTAGCAGATCACTCTAATAAGGATTTCGCTGTCTTCATGGTTTTTAAAAGAATGTGTTGATGCCAGTATATAAGTTCATAATCAAACTGGTATAAAATAATCTCAAAATCTGACAATAAAATATAAATGAATTACTACTTCGTAATTCATACAGCCCTGTATCGAAAAAAATATTTATTGTATACATTATGTATTAAATTTTTTTAGGTTCATTTAGGACATGTCTAATTTCTCTATTTCATAACAAAATGTTCACACAACCGGTTATGTTGGTGAATTTGATGACATATTTTAGTAATTGGTTTTTTGTGTTTAATCAACTGTGAAACTCATAAATGCGAAATACTAAATTCAAAATTGGCACAATATAGTATTTTCCTTATTGGAATGTTCATTATTCAAATACACGTAATTTCAATCACTAATAAAGCATGCATGCCATATCCGTAACTATTCTTCCTAAATTGCATTGCTAAAATATTGACATTTCTATTGTCTTGCTCAGTTTTTATTCAGCAGCAATTTTACTTGTGAATTATTTCACTGGGACATTAAATGTGAAACTATTTTCTAAACATTTTTCAAGAATTGCTGTTAAAGAACATCTGGGTGCGCAGCTTGAAACAAATTATTTCATATTTATCTGGAATCAGCGATGTCACGTTTTACAGAAAAATGCTGTTTTGTCTGCTGCACATATTGAAGACGTTGTTTCAGTTCAAAACCTTACGAGCTTCAAAACGTTAATATCAAAATTCGAAATTTAAGTGAACTAGAACAAGACCACAGTCCTGATGAGATACACATTTCTTGTAATGCAAACACAATGATTAATTAAGATCCTGTTAAAATTTTTTATATGGCACAATACATGAAAGTGTATGCTTTTCACGATAAAATAAACAATTTTGAAAGCCCTGCTTATGATCAACTTGAATGCACGTTATGTTTTCTTCCGCCTTATAAATATTGCTATTAGCCTCGCCACTTTATTCATGTGTCAGTCAAGTAAAACTGTAAAATTAATTAGAAAAGTAAGTAATTTACAAATGCTCATTTGTACACTTATATGAATAAAAAAACATAAAGCGGAAGAAATAATTTTAAGTTACAGCAAATGGTTATTAAACGGTTTTTATTCCACGTTACGAGATGGAACTACTTTCTCTCTATCCAGTTACCAATGTTACTGTGCCCATGTCACTCAGTGCGCCCGTTAAAATACATGCGAGCAGAGGCAGTGCCTTTTTGCTGAGGTTGATTTCAAATGTGCTGACTTATCGTGAACAGCCTTTACTTAGAGGAACCCATGGCAAAACGGAGCACCAGGGTACAACGAGGTACTATGCTTTACGAATATTCTATTCCTTAAATTCTAATGGACAAACTAGAAAGTTTTATAACTGGAGTGAAGCGCGAGTGAAGAGATTTGGGCGGCTCTTAACCTCGTGGTCTTCAGAGCCGATGAGGGTGAAGTGAGGTGAGTATGGAGCAGCGTCGGAATGCAAGGGCGGGGGAAAGTGCAGATTCCCGAGGAAACCCGCCGCCCAGCGGCATCGTCCGGCACGATTCCCACATGCGAAAACTCGAAGGCGACCTCGCTGGATATCGAACCCGATTCGCCGTGGCGGGAGGTGAGTAGTCTACCTACTACACAACCATAGGCCCCTTTATAACTGGAAGTTACTCAAGTGGTTGCTAGGTTTCAACCGTGTTCATCAGCTCTTACAGTAGCTACGGCATTTAATTACATAATAGTCCATAACCTCGTAGAAATTGACACAACCAAACACATTCACAGTGTTTATGAACATATTATAACACCTACTGAANAGTCCATAACCTCGTAGAAATTGACACAACCAAACACATTCACAGTGTTTATGAACATATTATAACACCTACTGAAATACTAATAAGATTATATATAAGGAGTTTGACAGTTTCACTATTTACAATCAAGTCTCTACCACTCATCCATTCATTCCGACCTTGTATCTCTCCAGGTATCTACAGTATTTTCTGTTTGGAATGTTCTGGAAAGCCCCAAACCCCGGCTGTGGTGGTATTTATGGTGGCAGGCGTCCTGCCCTAGAATATTAACACATAGGGCTGCACCGAGGGAGATTAACAGAATGTTCAAGCAATAGCCCACCCCCACTGACTCATCCAAAGGCGTGTTGACGGGGGAAGGTGATGGTGATGCGAATTCGGGCCAGCTGTCAATAATTCCCCACCCGTCCAGAGACATAGTGGCAGCTGGGTCCGTCTGAGTCACGACCTCTCACCCCCCACACCCCCAAATCCTTAAGGGCGAGGTGGGCCACACGTGCCTGGCGCGAGGGTCCATGCGTAACAATACTACTACAGTGGCGTCAAAATTGCATGAACTTGCATTCACATGATGAGAAATGTGATGTAAATGATACTAGTAATTTAGCTCATAAATTGGCCACTTCTATACAAAAATCTTGTGTGGAGGCAGTGTTGATCCCGGAAAAGGGAGCCGGAGGAATAAAGATTAGGTCACACGCATCTCACTAAAAATTCGTGTTAAATTCTCTCCGGGTCCGCGCCCACTGTATTCTAAACTGCCAAACGTGGTGGATATTGGCACAGTCTGGTAGGTATTCTCTAAGAGTTTCTTTCTCTCCCTTTAAATATAGGGGTGGTTCCGCTTAATTGGCAATCTTTATTTTATTTTGCGTATTTTCTTTTAATTCTAGAATTTTATCAAAGAGAAAAATCAAGGAAAGTTATAAACATAATCTCATCAGTACATTTTGAAAATAATATTATATTAAGATGGTGTTTACTTTATACGATTATGTCTCTACGAAAGTATTTCCGTAAATATAAAATTACTCAGAAATATGTTAATTTTGCAGTGGCACAAAAGTTATTTGTTAATATTGTGAGAAAACTGATGCCAAAGAAATACGTTATCGCCCACTGCTAATAATCACTATAAAATTCANTTAAAATTCATGTAGGGAAATTGCACTTAGAAGTACATTTCACTTGTAGATTTCAGTCTGAATTACCACTGCAACCAACGCATTCAAAATTGCGACGATACTGCCTTAGATATTGGCGAACCTCTGTCCTTTTAACTAGATTACACGCCAGTCCCCTTACATCCCTTGCACACAAACCAAAGCTAATTTCTTGCAGCTTTTCTCAATAGTTTAAAACAAAGTCGCTTATCCATGTCTGTTTGTGTATTCACTTAGTACTTCTATACTACTTGACGGNATTGGCGAACCTCTGTCATTTTAACTATATTACACGCCAGTCACCTTACATCCCTTGCACACAAACCAAAGCCAATTTCTTGCAGCTTTTCTCAATAGTTTAAAACAAAGTCGCTTATCCGTGTCTGTTTGTGTATTCACTTAGTACTTCTATACTACTTGATGGATGATAATGCGGTTTTCAACATCATTTTGACAATTTATTAAGGAAGGTTTTGGCGTATAATACAGTTATATTTAATGTAAGGATAGTAGAGAAATGTCGACGTTTGTAATCAAGTTGTAACCACTTTTAGTGCAATTAAATGGCTTGCGCTGACTAAACTATAAGAAATACATCAAATTAATATACTACAGTATTGTAGCTCTCACAAAGGTCTACAGTAAAGTCAGCAAAAGCATATGTTTATCTTTTAAGGATAACCCATAGTCACAGCATTTGTCTTTCAAAGTATGGCTGTAAAAATTAAACTGTTACCGGGCGAAACAGAGCTGAGTCGACTAGTTAATTATATATGAAACCAACGCTTGTTCCTCACTGGGTGTAAGCACAAAAAGGCTTCCTTTCTTCGCAATATAAACATTATTTCGTCCAGATGATGAAGACAAACAATAATTTAATGTATTGAAATGCACGTTGTTCTCCTGTAAATCTTTATACACAGACCAATCATTTCGTAAGACTCTTCCTACAGCATACCGCACGTCGTAAGACGTATTTCGAAAAGTATTTTCCGCGTTCCCTTGCCATGTCTGTAACATACCATACATGGCACATATAATAACACAGCTCCCCGATAGGTGGCACATGCTATTCAGCTTTGAAGGAGGTTAAAATATTTAACACAGTTGGTACGGCTCTCTAACCGCGCAAGAACAGAAAACCCGCCAAACTCCACAACATCCATTTGATGCTAAGAATGCTACGTCCAAAGCTTAGATCTTGGAGGTGTCAATAAAAAAATTACATTACTATTATCAATTTACCGGAAAGTTTGGAAACTATACTTCAAAATACTGCCCGATTACTTTGTATTTCACTAAAAGCAAAAAGTATATGACTTCGTACACACTATGCATCACGCAGTGGCCGCGTTCCACTTGGTAATTACAGTAGCTAAAATTACTGACGAGCATTTCTTTACGTACTGATTCCGCTGTTCAGTAACTGGTGAATGGCGTTGTCACGTCTCGGTTGGAGGATATACCTACTTTCGGCTGAAGCTAATCATATGCAGGAGGTCAGGCAGTCTCAGTAGCAGACGACGCAACATGGAGGCGATGGATAACGAACAAGTTACGTTGTGGTTATCTGCAGGAGATGCAGGTGGAAAGTATATTATCACATTCTTCGATCTCATTATCAATTGGTGAGTCTGAATAAGACGAAGATGAATAGAAAAATATATATATATATCCATGTTGACAACATGTTTAAGGCTACCATTGCTTCACCACGCATAGCAGGCGCCATTATTCCTGATGAAAACTCTGCTGACGAATGTTACACCTGGATNTGGAGGATATACCTACTTTCGGCTGAAGCTAATCATATGCAGGAGGTCAGGCAGTCTCAGTAGCAGACGACGCAAAATGGATGCGATGGATAACGAACAAGATACGTTGTGGTTATCTGCAGGAGATGCAGGTGGAAAGTATATTTTCACATTCTTCGATCTCATTATCAATTGGTGAGTCTGAATAAGACGAAGATGAATATAAAAATATATATATATCCATGTTGACAACATGTTTAAGGCTACCATTACTTCACCACGCATAGCAGACGCCATTATTTCTGCTGAAAACTCTGCTGACGAATGTTACACCTGGATCCACTAATGAGCGCTACTGAGTGAGGATTTTTACTGATGGTGTTCTTTTTCGTATACTATTGGTCAGCGTTATCAGTACCAAGTGGAACGTGGTCCGTGTTAGTAACTGAGAACAAAATACTTTGGTATTGTGTTAGTTAATAAATGATACACGCAGGAGCACTGCTTTTACTTCTGAATCACGCAGATAGCATCTGTTAGGTGCTGATCTCTTCTGGCAGAATGATAAACTACGTCTGGAACATCAGTGTAATTTGGGCATAACAAAAATTCAAAATAGTGCCAAATTATCGGTACTGCCAAATTTCCTGAGTCCCACATATTATGCTTCTAATACACATTCTCCTCGTCTCATCGCACACACACTAAAAAGTAAGTTTTACTATTGCCAAAGCCCCGCCTGAGTCTTAACTAGACGCGCCCTTCTTGTAAGGCCCACATACGAATTCTACATTCATTTTTTTTCAATATCATTTGACAGGGATAGAGCTGCGGCACCGCTACGCTTACCTTCCCTATCATCTACTGAAGTGAATCACTTATAAAAGCAGAGAATGTAGTTTCAGTTCAAAGCAAGTGATCGGTATTCGGGCAGTCTATAACTATTCTCTCCAGTCAATGAAAGATGTGAAGAAAAATCTTAACTGTTATCAACGGTAACAACGAAGTTTTTGGAATCGGGGAAAGGTTGTAATTATAGATGCCAACTATTGTTTAGGTACCGGATGCCCCAAAGTAATGTTTACAGTCTTTTTACGATAATAAGAGAGAAACTAATGAAGGCAATATGGCAGGAAAGCATGAATTTGACTCTAAAGAATCACGTTATGGGTTTTTAAGCATGAGGAGCCATTCTGCTTTTGTCATTTCAATTTGCAGCTACTACGGGCAGCACTACAATCGTAGAGTTTTGAATACGACAAGGTTTCCTTTCGAGAAACGTAAGTTGATTAAAAAGATGTTACAGGAACGATGAAGGACAGAATTTGATACTACGCCACCATCACTTCTAACAATCACATAATTATGTAACCAGTTTCAGAGGGACAATCTGTATGTGATGTGAAGAAAGGATGGTGACTAGGAAGAGAACAACAACGAACAGAGGAAGTGCGGGTTGTGTGTTGTACACACATTCATATGTTCCCTCGGGAAGTCGAAGTCTGATAGGTAAGCTGCGCGTGAGTCCATTATCAGTGAATAAAACGTCTATCGAATTTTAAAGTAAGCAAAGTGGAAGATATGTCAGATGGTTTCTGGGGCCATTCTTTTTTATGATACAGTGACAGGTGAATGTTACAGTGTCATGTTGCAGGAAAACATAGTGCCAGCTGTTCAACAGCTATACTAAGGTGGCGGACGCAGTTTTCAGCAGAACAATACACTACCACATTACCATTGAGACTTAACAGTCGTTCATGGATGAAACATTTGTTGGGAGATGGGTAGGACGACGACGTCGTGTTGAATATCCACGCAGATCTCCATATTTAATATTGTTAGATTTTTACATGTGGGGAACTCTGAAGAACTACTGCTTATGCCACAAAACCACGGATACTGGATGCCGTGAGGGATGCGATTGTGACCGCCTGTAAATCCATTCCCATGAAAGTAGTATTTAAAATGTGGGAGCTGGTGCAATAGTGACATTTTCCTCTAATTATTAAGATCCTAAAAACTTTTTAACAGTTTTCTATAAGAATCAAGAACCTAACAATCTGTTAAGATATTAAAAATTTCATAATTAAAAAGCTAAAACTTAGAAAACATATCTTACTTCTTAAAAATAACACTGTCGTATTTCAGATAATGTTTTCTATAACCAAAAACTGTAATATAAATAGCAAAGACAAAACAAACAATATAAAAAAAAACTAAATATTTCATTTTTATCAGGGAATATTATATTATGTAATCTAACAGCAAATATGAAATTATGAAAACTGAAAATGGTAATCAATTTTTAAATACAATTTATAAAAATATTTTTTTAGTAAGCAAAAAACATTAAAGCAAAAAAATTTCAAAATATTATAAGGAAAAGTATTTAAATGTATTTGCTTTACACCCTCGTACAAAATATGCAATTCTTTATATATATATAAAATAGGTTGTAATATTTGAAGAAAAGAATACAATAAAAACAAAGTAAATTTCAAGAAAAAGTATATTGTGAATGTAAAAAATTTATTCATCAATCATNATTCCCATGAAAGTATTATTTAAAATGTGGGAGCTGGTGCAATAGTGACATTTTCCTCTAATTATCAAGATCCTAAAAACTTTTTAACAGTTTTCTATAAGAATCAAGACCTAACAATCTGTTAAGATATTAAAAATTTCATAATTAAAAAGCTAAAACTTAGAAAACATATTTTTCTTCTTAAAAATAACACTGTCGTATTTCAGATAATGTTTTCTATAACCAAAAACTGTAATATAAATAGCAAAGACAAAACAAACAATATAAAAAAAAACTAAATATTTC
Source organism: Clitarchus hookeri (assembly GCA_002778355.1). Classification (NCBI taxonomy): domain Eukaryota; kingdom Metazoa; phylum Arthropoda; class Insecta; order Phasmatodea; family Phasmatidae; genus Clitarchus; species Clitarchus hookeri. Next base: position 17,291 of record NQII01003197.1, read on the forward strand.
ATTTTTATCAGGGAATATTATATTATGTAATCTAACAGCAAATATGAAATTATGAAAACTGAAAATGGTAATCAATTTTTAAATACAATTTATAAAAATATTTTTTTAGTAAGCAAAAAACATTAAAGCAAAAAAATTTCAAAATATTATAAGGAAAAGTATTTAAATGTATTTGCTTTACACCCTCGTACAAAATATGCAATTCTTTATATATATATAAAATAGGTTGTAATATTTGAAGAAAAGAATACAATAAAAACAAAGTAAATTTCAAGAAAAAGTATATTGTGAATGTAAAAAATTTATTCATCAATCATATTTAAAAGGAATTTTAAAAATGTAACCACACATTAAAAAATTAGGAAAAAAAAAAGAAAACTATAAAGTTTATGAATCCAAAAACTGTTGAAAAGATTTATTGANGAAAAAAAAGAAAACTATAAAGTCTATGAATCCAAAAACTGTTGAAAAGATTAATTAAAAAAAATTAATAAGACAATAATTTTTTTTATAAATATTGAAAATAAAAACGATTTAATTTTAGAAAAATAATTATAATAAATCTTGGTTTGTAATTAACAAAGAAAAAGAAATGAAACTAAAAAAAAGTAAATACAATTAAATTAAAGAAAATATGACAAAAAATTTAAATTTTCTTTGTAAACAATTCATTAAATATTCATATAATTAAATAATGCACTATAATTATAAAAACATTACAAATAATTTAATTAATCACAATTCATATAAGAAGTCTTACCTGTATAGAACAAAATTATTTTTAAATAATTAATTGTAAATGGTAATTTTTTTTACAATTTAAATTAAACTACCTTATAGATGAAAATTATCGATTTGTTGTGAATGTAATATAGATAATTTTAAATTTTTTAAAAATTAAACAATTAAATGATTTTCGTACATAAACTAGAAGTACTTGGACAAAAAAAAGTTAAAAAAATTTATGTTAAATTATAATCAATATCTTGAACCACCAAATTATAATCTACCTTCTAGGTAAAAATTATTGATATGTTCTGAATTATATGATGATATAGTTGCTTATAAGTTTGTAGAAAAAATTAGTTATGTAAAGGAGTTGAATATATTATTACAAGTATTTAGACAATAACATTACTGTTTGATCAAAGAAAAGGTTATAATAAAAATTATGTATAAATTATTTTTAATAGTTTTTAATTCAAATTAAATATTTATGAATTAGTTGTAATAATCTGATTAAACTATCTATATATTTTATGGATATACCTTTTTCCATTTTAAATTAAATCTTATCTTAAAACTCATTCTTGTTTTATATATAATACGTTAAATTTTTCTGATTTATTTAAATGGCATTTCATACTGTATTAGAAGGAACTGGTTTACTAAAAGTAACACATTATTGTAATAGTTTAATTTTTAAAACCGTAGTTTTTATATGTGAATAATTAATAACATTCATTAATCTTTTAGAGAACAGATAATATTTATCATCAATAAACATTGATCAATAAACAGTGGTCTAAAATAAAGTTTGCTATTTCAATAATTTGTTCCACATTTGTTTCAGAATTTGTAAAATCATAGTAAGCAAGATACATTTTAGAAATCTTTGATCAAAATCTAAATTCCAATATTCTTTAGAAAATATTTTATTTATGCAAATTTTATCATAAAAAATTCCTATATGTCTGTGATTGAAATATAAGCATTTACATCTTGCATATGGTCATATTCTCAATCTGTTTGAATTTGTATATTAATAAACTCTGGGAAATCGAATTAAAGATTACTAACTTCAAATTTAATATAAAAATTAGGCATACAGTACAACCTGCCAAAACGTTTTTTTTTAAATTTGCCAATATTTTAATTTGATAGAAAATGCAGAATTAAAATTTTTTTTTATATTTCGTGAATAGAAAAGCCGGCTTCGAATTCAATAATAGGCCATAATGATTTAAAATATTTCAATATTAATTTTTTGGGTATCTGCAGTGGATTTTTCAATAGTTATCATATTTTTCTATAAATAACCATATAATGTAAAGTTGTCATAATAATTTCTATAAAATAACTATTATAAACTTACTTTCAACAGATTTCATAATTTTCTTGAATAAAATTATATATATATTAGAGGAAATAAAATTATATAATGTTCATCAAAAACAATATTTTTAATTCGATATTTATTAGTAACATAGCACATTTATAAACAAATTTCTTTAACTGGAGATATCAATAAAGTATTCATTTAAGATGAAGTAATACTAGGATTATAGAGAGCTTCAATAATTTGACTATGTTTCGAAATATCAGTTGTTAAAAATAGAAATGGAAACGTTCGAACAAAAATTTCTACGGTATTAGCATCGTTTGGATTATCAATATGAACTTCCCTTTTTTTAATTCTAAATCTTCCATAGGCATAAGCATAGTTTGGAAATGAAAAACAATCACCAATAGGAATACTATACCGATTTCAATATTAACATTACAGTTATTAAAATTTTGGTGAGTTGGTTCTGTTGGTGTTAAAGTTTAGCTTGCAAACTTTTTATTGTTCTTAATTCATTTAAATATAAAAAATTATAAGCATAAAAGCATTTAATTAAATCACACAAGAAATTTTAAAATTAAAAAACAACCAATAAGTAGAAAATTAAAGAAATAAATAATTTACCATCAAATCGTTAACTTCTAAGATAAAAAAAGTAAAAAAAATTACAGACGAAAATAAAAATTTTTATAGCAAATTTAGTTCCTGTTGTTAAATATTATATTGTCTAATAACACCAAAAAGAGTTATTTGAAAATAATTAAGAAATAGCAATGGCTGGAACAAAACAAATAACACACACAAAAATAATTGACCGAGGTGAAAAATTATAATTTTGTTTTTATAATAGAAATTATGCTATATGTGGTAGATGTGGTGAAGGGCGCAAAAATAAAATTTGTGGTTCAAATATAGATTTTGATAATAAACATAATACAGACGAAATACATATGAAGCTACTGAACGTCTGTTCATATTACATGCACAAGAAGAAATATATCAAAAATGTTGTAAACCAAATTATAATTTTAATAATGATGATGATGATAATAATTATGCAGGAATGTATAAAATACTAGTGTTATTAGTAAAAACTTAGATCTTAGTACTAAAAAAGGCAAACATTTTAAAACATCAATTAGTGATAATTATATATTTATAATTTCAAGGATTTGGCATCAACCTACAAAATTTAGATCACTTTCAAATACTCCTGAAATAATTGGTGAAGAGATAAAAATTTATAGTGCTCCTTAAAACAATATTTTGATGAACGATGTTAGATTATTTAAAGATTGTTTATTAGTTATTCATGGTGAAGAATATGCTGGGAATAAAAATTATCATAATGAATCAGTTAGTTAAAAACTGGTTATATAAAATATTTTCTGATTTTGTTGTTAATAATCCCAAAGTAATTCATGATTTAAAATTATTACTAATTTATTTAGAAAACCAGAACATCAATGCAAGCTACTTTAATAATAAAGCCATAACAATCAAAAATACCATAAATGTTTAACCAGAATGCAATTTTTTGCAGTGCATTTACAAAATTAGGTAATAGATTAGGTCATGAAGATCTAGGAATTTATCAATTAGATGAAGCTTGCAAATATCACGATATTGAATATAGAGATAAAAATAATTAAGATTTAATAATTGAAAATTTTTTACAAAATGACCCAAAGAAATATTGTTAAATAAACACAAATTAAAGAAAGAGCAGCTTCTGCAGCAATAGCTGGGACTATGTTTACACACATAAATTCGTTTAGGGAATTAAAATGAACGAATTAAAACTTAGTTGGATTTGATGGATTTTAACTATTTATATCATTACTAACTAATGCTATCTGTTCTTTAATTGGTGGCGGAACAGCTATGTATGATTCAGAAAAAAATTTAAAAATAAAACATTATTAGAAAAGAAAANTTTAATTGGTGGCGGAACAGCTATGTATGATTCAGAAAAAAATTTAAAAATAAAACATTATTAGAAAAGAAAACAATTCAGCAATTCAAAATAAATTAGTCACTGGACAACGTATTAGAAAAGAAGACGAATATATAAAAAATTATACCCACTATCAAATGTTGACTTAAAATATTTTGTATAAATTAAAAATAAAAATTTTGGAGATGTTTATATAATTAATAAATTACATAATAAATATAAAAATTCAATGTGTAGTTGTAAATTTATCTATTCAATCAAATCTCAGTACTCATACGGTGTTTTATCATAAACGTTATTTTAATTTTCTCTATTTTGATTTATTTGTAATAATATTTCAAGAAAAAAAATTGAAAAGATATTGAAAAAATGTTTTATAATAATGATTAGAGTATAAAAATTTTATTCAATTATAGGTGGACATTTATGTATAAATTTTATAGATTTGTTTTCAAAATTATAGATATTTAGACATAATTTTATAATTATAAAGTTATAGATGTATCAGGAAAGGCATTAATTAGTTATTGGGGTAAATATTTGGTATTAATCCAACAATTGATAATAAAATATGTGCAATTATCTCAAATTCTTAAAATTTCGAGAATATAATTATATTTTATTAATACGTTCTCAACGTTTACAACAGATAAAGCATAATTAAAATTACCCACAAACATATTAAACAACTCGTAAAACGGAAATTTTCTATAACCGTACATTGTTAATAATTACTATGAATCCAAAATTATAACGCGAAAAAGAAGAGTTTCTGCAAAAAGAGTGAAGCTGAGCCTTAAGAGAGTTCAGGGATTAAAGATTATATTTTGTCTCAGGATACGCCTTTAGGAGAATAATGTGAGTATAGTTTTTTCACTAATAATCATCGTAATTTGTATTAGAATTGTTTGTAATCATGTGTAGTTCACGTTTAATGAGACACTTTGGATAGGACTTCTTAGTTTCTGCCTTCTGCGTATTGTACAAATTTGCGCCTTACATAAAATTAATATTGCTTTGAGCTATGAGCATGTTTTAAGGTGTTGATCAAGTGACAGTGTGAAATAGTCCTGAAGTCAAATATTTTGCAATAAACCAGTTCATTCTATTTCTACCTAAGACAAAACGGAATGTATATCAGCTGTCGCAAACTTCGACCAGTGTCCTTGTAATAAAATCTTGACATATAGCTACACATAAATTTAACGAGTTGCTGCCAACATTATTATAAATATAGTAGTAAATATTTATGAAAAAGTTTTTAGTTGCCGGTAGGGAATATTTTCGATAATGTGATTTCGAAGGGTGAGTTAATAGTGAACTACAATTTTGTAACTACCCAAAAACCAATGGCAAAGTCTATTAAAAAAAAAAATTGTCATTCAAGTCATGTCTTGTAATAATTGAAACCTTTGCAAAATCGTTAAAATAGTTTTATAAGCGCCCTAACAGAAAACTTTTCAAAAGTAAGATTGAAAACGAAGTTAAGGCAAAAAAGTATGGAGTTGACCAGTGCCCCAAAGTGACGTGTATTTCTCTATAGGCATGTGGTAAATAATAAAACCCACTGTTGAAGAGCCGTTCCATGTTCGTGGAATACCAGTGGGGCGTTCGAGAGAGAACGGCGGTTGTTTTGACCTCCTATCGCATAACCACCCACGACATAGTGTTACAAATACGGCAAGCTGCGCTCAACCTTGCACTTAAAAATCTTATCATCCGCCTGACGTGCACGAATGCCGACGAAGCTGCAACGAACGCCTTACCTGCCGGTCGTCGGCTCTTGCCGAGCTGGCGATGAGGACGAAGAGGAGGAGGCACCAAGAAGCCATCATGAGTACGAATGACGACCTGTCAACAATATAGCACCTTTATATCGCTTAGCGACGCGAGTGAAGGTCGTTTCGCCGATAAAACTCTTCATCGACAGATGTAGGAGTACTGATAAATTTACGCTTATATAAGAGGTAAAACTGATGCGAGAATTAGATCTGCAAGGTGACGGCACTCCCTGACTACCTTGCAAAGCGCAGTGACATTCGGAGATTCTGATGACAGTACCAGGCCCGGCATCTGGTAAACAACAGTTACACGCAAGGAAACGCTAACTGTCCAGTAGTGTGCTACTGGCCTTNGCGCAGTGACATTCGGAGATTCTGATGACAGTACCAGGCCCGGCATCTGGTAAACAACAGTTACACGCAAGGAAACGCTAACGGTCCAGTAGTGTGCTACTGGCCTTCCCAGTTCTGACGATCCACATTCCGATGCCTGGCCGCGCCTGGCCGCAGTGCGTCCGAAAATTTCCCTCCAGAAAACAGTGGTATGTGGGAAATGTAATGGACACTCCTGCTGCAGGAAGGATGTTTGATGCTCGGGGTCATGCTTGAATAGGTATCTCAAATACATAGTTATGAGCAGAGTCCTTGGGGATGACCCCAAGTAGCAAACAGCAAGCAGTTAACAGTTATCCAACCGTTGGCAGTCGTGGCAATTATTAGCATTTATGACGTTCAGCATTTGTTATATGGTTAACAATCAGGTCATATAAACAAAATTGATAGTGACTATTTTTAAATAATCGTAATATGGTCTAATGCTCTCACAATGATTGTTATATTTCAACAGCCGTCCCATAAGCAGATGATAAATGACATGCTATTACTCATTCCTGGGAAAATATTAGCATCATGTTTATGGGTCATTCACGCAATACCAACTGTTGGTTACTGCTGCGGATATACTAGCAGCAAACGTGTGGGCTACTCGTAGTACACCAACTGTTACTTATTGCCGCAGATGTATTAGTAGCATGCTAATGGGCCACTTATAGCATGCCCACTGTTCTTTACTTCTGCACTGTAAATAAAAATTGTAATTTTTACTGAGAAATTGTTTGTAATTTTACAAATGATTGTAACAGAACAAAGATAACTCTTATAAAACAACTTGTTTGTAAAACTAAAAGGCCCATGTTTGTAATAGACCTAAAGAAATGCCCGTTTGTACTATACTGAACTCTATTTACGAGTTTCAGCCAAATGGCGGAACCAGGAACGTAAAACCTCATATACACTGAAGAGCCAAAAAAACAGGCACACCTGCGTAATATCGTGTAGGGCCCCCGCGAGCACGCAGAAGTGCCGCAAGACGACGTGACTCGACTAATGTCTGAAGGTATGCAAGAGGCATTCCCACGCCATGAATCCTGCAGGCCAGTCCACAAATCCATGGGAGTGCGAGGCGGTCGAGATCTCTTCTGAACAGCGCGTTGCAAGTCATCGCAGATATGCTCAATAATGTTCATGTCTGGTGATTTAGGTGGCCAATGGAAGTGTCTAAAGTCAGAAGAGTGTTCCAGGAGTCACTCGGTAGCAACTCTCGACGTGTGGGGTGTCGCATGTTATCGCTACCTCGGAAATGCTATATCCCATCTCTCGTGCGCCGACTATAACACCATGTTCAAACGAACTTAAATCTTGATAACCTGCCATTGTTGCAGCAGTAACCGATCTAGCTGCCGACCGCATTGTGTTACTCTGATAGGTTCCATACCTCTGTTATTTGCATACGCATGCCTTTACCGGTTTTTTTTTTGGCTCTTCAGTGTAGGTGTTTAAGCAAAAACTATGGATGGTATATGTAGTTGCGTGCAAAAAGAAATGTATTTCAAGTTTGAATAACGTTAAACAGTTAAATCAACTCAAATAATTTTATCACAATAAAAAGACAATTTCAATAAAACGTGACCGTATTACTCAATAACTGTTCATATTTTCTATCAACACAAAACTCTTAAAATTATATTATTGTATTCTTCTTAATAAATTAAATTCCTTAATATCTTGTATGTACTTACAGTATATTTCCTATAAAAATAAATATTATGCTGTTAAAGGTTTTTACATACGTTCTTCAAAGTCTTCGTTACAATAATTGAGCAGAAGATCTGAGAGCGTTGTTTTTTTCTAGAATCTGTGACCGCCTCTTGTTACCAACTATAGCCCTTTGAAGTTTTCTTTTCTTTCTATATAATTAAAAGTATAATTCATTCAAAATGATGCCACAGGAAGCAGTATTTGCTAACAGCGCCGCTTTATTAGACGTTTCTGCCTTTAGAAGTGATATAAAACTAGGAAAGTTAATTTTAAATAATGAACTAATTCAGTGGAAGTGATATTAATGACGAAAGTTGTGCATGGAACACGCTGCTAATAAGACTTCCGGTCTTTTATTATTCATAAACGCGAAACGGAGGTTTCACATTTTAGCGTACACATTGTCGTCATAAAACGCACCAGTCGAATAATCTAACATCATAGAGCGGCATTCTGATCCTATCAGGATGATCGATTAAATGTTGGCGTTTACAAAATAAACGCTCTTGAAAATGAACGCTTGAAAATAGGAAAACAATCAACACGTTTCCTGTTGTTTTCTGATTGAACGCGTTTTGTTTTGATTTTCATGTTCTTTTTTGTTATTTGTTTTTGTTTTGTTAATGCGCTTCTTATGCAGTGTAATTTGTTCCAGGGCGTTTCTGAGAAAATTATAGTATTTAAATACAATGTTTATCAAATATTGCAGAAAAGTATTATAAATAAAAACTTTTTGGTTAGAAAGTATTATATTAATACGCTATATCTCACTATTCGTGATTCTTACTTAATGGCGGCTCATACTTTTAATGGTTGAATACATAAACAGGATATTTCAATCACAAAATAAACACAGCTGATATAAAAATAAAAGTTTCGATATTCGAGTATTTTGCTTTATACGTTAAAATGTAAACATGCAATTCATATTTATTACTGATGGAGATAAACATGCATGCATACAAAGCAACTTTTTTTTCAGTTGCATGTAACAGGAGAGTGATTTACCAAGCTAAAAGATACACATACTGCTGTTCAGAGAGAGAGTCTCAGAATATACAATTTTTTTTTGCCAGCAAAACCTATCAGTTATTCTCCAAAATTTCGGTACCGTATGTGCACACAACATTGAACTATTTACATATTTTTCCGAAATGACTCCAGGCTAATGACGGGATGGCTCGTTAAAAAACCATTGACGATTTCTTTTCTAGCCCCTGATTGTTCGATTAAGTAGTGCCGTTTCTACTAGCTGTTCACGAGACATTAAGTGACAAGTAAATAAATGAAATAAACTATCAAGTTCAATATAACTAGATCCATCACTTGGTTGAATCGAACGAAAGTAAAGAGAAATCAGAAGCGACTTGAAATATAAAAACAAAACAGGAAGCCAACAGTTGTCCAAATTAGAACTTTCACCATTTCAAAGTTCGTTCTTAAATGCAGAGTTAGTATGGCCACATGCCAGAAGGAAAAACCAATAAAAGAAATATTCTCTTAGTTCTGCAATGGTAAACTTTTCTTATTACCGTCTGATTATGTGGTACGTATTTTCGTTGTTAATTTACCTAGTTAATTAAAAAGTGCGTAGTAAATAAAGACGTATACTTGTTTCCTCCTTCGGGCGACTGAATTAGCGTACCCTCTTTTTTCATTCATTAGGAAAGTGTGAAGTTGCAGAAGGTTATTTACTTACGAAGGAGACTTCGCACAGAAGGAAAAATATTTTGGATGTATATATTATTTTAATTCTTTATATTAAATGCTTCCGCTCTACGTCGGTAGTCTAAATCAAATGCGGTTTATGAACGGTTCAGAACCTATGTTTAACACCTGAAAACCTGACTTACAACCAACAACCAACTACATCACATAAATAAAAAATTGAGATACTTATCAGAGTGGTTTAAACATTTTATCGCTTTAGGCAGAGTGTCGAAAGTTTATTCGAAATGATATCTCAAAATTCACTCGTCTTATGAAAGGTGCCAAAGTTCTTGACTTGTTTAATACTGTTACTATTATTCCAAATTCTCAGGCGATATTCAAAGGTAAAATGTGCATGTGCGAAATGTAATATAACTGCATGCCTTCAGCACGCCCGGATGAAGAGACGAAGCGGGCAAATACAGTTTTCCATAAAACAAAGCGGTTTTTGTTTAAGAGTGGTGCTATCTCTGAGTTATGATTTCTGCGCTTATCGCCGGATTTTTATCTTGCTGTTGAGTTTCGACTACCGTTGGTAATAAAGTCTAAACAAATAGTAAACAAAAAGTTGATATCGATATCTAGCGTCCTTTCTCCCACACTCTTATCTCCAATTAAAACTGACAACTTTTTTAATTTTCAAATACACAATCACAACTTGGACATACAATAACAGGAGAAGATGTAAGAAATCAGAATATGGTTTCTTCACACACTTCCTTGTCGTGTTTGGATGCGCACTGGATAACGGTGCGAAGACGTGTAACTGAAGCTAGAAGAAATACTATTAGCTAAGATATTGAAGCAGTATTTTTAAATATCGGTTTGTATTCAAATCATGTTCTTATAGTAGTATGAAAAATTTCGTAGAATTTGGTGGGAACTGTAAATGTTTTTGTAAGTGGAACTGACAAATACTTGTTTAATTACAAACTTTTGTTGATTTACAAAGGTATATTTTGTAAATCTACACTGTTTGTTCATTTAGAAGGATAGCAGTCGCGTGAATAAGGAAATAAGTTCGTGTTGTTATAAAGGTATTGCAAACAATAGTGCATCACTCGTTTCTTTTGGGAATTTCACACTTTCCTTAGAGAATAACCTTCCTATAGCTTGGGGTTTCGGGAACGAACAATGCCGAGTATACAGAAGCTTTCTTCGCCACTGTTAGCAGAATACTATCGTTTTTGCAGCAGTTGAGGTTATCCACGCTACAAATACATATTCTTTCAAATGTTAAGAATGTGGCAACAGGCGTCTGTAACATTTGGCAACACTTAAAATACACTAACTTTAATAGAAACTGAAAAGANAAAATACACTAACTTTAATACAAACTGAAAATAAAGTGCATATGTGACTAGAACTACGAAAGTTATACCACAAACGTAATGTGAGAGTTTAAGGTGAGTGTTTAGTGTCGTGGAAGTGAGATGATTTGACTCGGGTTCAAATTTTGCTCAAGTGAAAATTATTTCAAATTACTTTAATATAATTGTATACACAATAGAACCCCCTTAAAATGAAAATTAAAGACATTTTCATTATTTATTTATATTTTTATCTAAAAGTACAGAAAACTAACAAGAACATTAATGGAGAGGTTCCGTGAAACTTACGGAAAGTCCGTTTTTGAAAATCAACGTGTCAGTAATTTTACGGAGAGTTTACGAACAACTCTAGATAAATTTTTCCAGTTCTTTTCCGCACAATTAAGGAAATTTTTTTATCTGTGTATTCCTGGTTCAAGGAGGCTTGCACTTTTTAACTGTATAACGTCTCGAAGAATGTTATTGCTGTGGCAAACATTAACAAAGTGGCAAATTTGATTATGACTAATGTAAAATAATTTTTAAATACTTTAATTTCGAAGATGTTTAAAATATTTCGAAATTCGACTATAAAAGAGCACGAACACTATTTTCGTTGCTTAAATTTAAAATAAAATAATAAATTAAACTTAATGTATATCAGCTTTAATTATTTTAACTGCATTTTAGTAACTACACAGAAAAATAAGCATAAAATTTTTAGAGAATATTGAAATGAAAAGTCGCGAGAATGAATTTCTTATTGTGTGTGTAATATCACAATAAATAATTTTGTACGTGGGGCTAAAATGTTTTGTATGAAATTTTTTTTTGTAAATTTACAAAAAAATCATGCAAACCTGTTGCACTTGTACAGTTACAAGAGCAACGGTTAGTACTGCTAAAAAAAAATCGTGCAGAAAGAATGATATTCAGTAAAATGCTGTTACCATTTCAGAATTTCAAGTTAAGACGTGTGCTAAAGGCTGATGAGNAGAAAGAATGATATTCAGTAAAATGCTGTTACCATTTCAGAATTTCAAGTTAAGACGTGTGCTAAAGGCTGATGAGTCATCACGTCCGAGAATGCATTTACGGTTAGGTCTACTTCTTCCCTCGGACAACAGGGCAAATCCATTTCGACTGGTTTGAAAATGATGTGTTCCCCCAAGTTACGGGTTTGCAACAATAATTTTGTAACAGTACCGGCCAGGTTTTGCAAATTCATGTGATTTCAACTGCGATAGCACAAATATGTACTTTTCTTTTAAATATTTTAAGAAATGTTCAGAATTATTTCTTAATAAATATTTTGTATTCGTTCAAAATTTCTCTAGACATCTAAATGTTAAAAGTGTGTTACAAAACACAAGTACTTTCACATGGTTTTCTATGGCTTTTCGTGAATAAAAAATTATAAGTGACAATAAAGTGAGCAACTGAATTTAAGGAAAAAAAAAGACTCCGAAATATTTAACAGCTGTTGGCAGCATTCATTGTCTCATGTATGTACAATGTTGAGTTGAGAGATTTGGGCGGCCCTTAGCAACGACGTATTGAGAGCCGATGAGGGTGAAATGAGATGAAAATGTAGCAGCGCTGGAATGCAAGGGCGGGGGAAAACGGGAGATCCCCGAGAAAATCCGCTNGTGAAATGAGATGAAAATGTAGCAGCGCTGGAATGCAAGGGCGGGGGAAAACGGGAGATCCCCGAGAAAATCCGCTGACCAGCGGCACCGGCCTGCATAATTCCCACTTGCGAAATCCGGGAGTGACCCAGCCAGGATTGAACCCGGACCGGGTTCAATCCTGGCTGGGTCACTTTGCTTTGGTGAGAGAAGAGCAGTCTAGATGTATGTATAAAGTGGCCTTTTTTTACGTGGGACNGTGAAATGAGATGAAAATGTAGCAGCGCTGGAATGCAAGGGCGGGGGAAAACGGGAGATCCCCGAGAAAATCCGCCGACCAGCGGCACCGGCCTGCATAATTCCCACTTGCGAAATCCGGGAGTGACCCAGCCAGGATTGGTCACTTTGGCTGGGTCACTTTGCTTTGGTGAGAGAAGAGCAGTCTAGATGTATGTATAAAGTGGCCTTTTTTTACGTGGGACNTGGCTGGGTCACTTTGCTTTGGTGAGAGAAGAGCAGTCTAGATGTATGTATAAAGTGGCCTTTTTTTACGTGGGACAAACATACTCTTTGAAATTAAGTGTAAAAGTAATAACAGTTCTTCCGCAAGCTCAGTAAAAACTTGCAGTTCTCTTTAGAAGATAAAATACCGCATAATAACACAATAATAAATCATCGAAAGTACGTACAACCTATTAAACTGTTCCACCGTGTATGAATGAATTTGTGGCGTAATGGCTAGTGTCCTTCCTTCTAACGTTAAAATTCCGGGTTTGATTCTCATTACCCCATAGGGAGTTTTCAAAATCATAGTTTGGTTGGGACGTGCCTGACATGGCCGCTTAAAATGTGTTCTGTGCAGTCAATAATTATAATTTTTATGCCATAAAAACAAGTGTGCAGCATTAAGTAGTTAAATTATTTTGTTGAAGTCCTAATAACAGCTTTTGATTTGCAGGAAAATAATTAGAAAATTACCACACCTATTGTTGTAATTCTACGGGATATCTGTCAGTAGGTTGCAGTACATTTTTGTACAAATACAGAATAGATCCCATACATTTTTCAAGCAATTTCTTGCAATTTTTACAAAGCATTTTTTATAGTTTTACTTAGAAATTTCTGGCAGCTAATTTCGAAACATTTATTTTTGAAACAAGTACAAAAACATTTTTTTGTGTGGATAACGCACTTGTATTTGNGCAGCTAATTTCGAAACATTTATTTTTGTAACAAGTACAAAAACATTTTTTTGTGTGGATAACGCACTTGTATTTGAAAAATGTGTTTACCTAGTGAACTTTAATGTAGAAATAATTTTGCAAAAGATTCTAAAAATATGTTTGATCAAACTACTCCAATATTCAATGCTGCCAAAATTTCTCATAAATTTCACAAAACTATTTCAATTAGGTTCTGTAACATTTAATAAGTTACGCTTCAGAAACATGATTTACAACTTAAGCGGTTTTGTTTTCTATATAATCAACATTTTACTGCAAAACTCTTTAAAACCAAATTGCATTCAATTTCATTAAGAAGGAAGAAAGATGCGTCAAATGCTGACATGTGTTGAAGTTTTTTAAATACTATGTTAAGTATACCGTTCACAGAATATAAGTTTTACCTAATAAATATTTCACTTACTTATCTAACTAATTTTTCCTGGCTTTTTTGGGATTACACAAAGAACTCAAGTTAACATTTAAAGCTTGTTTGTACAATTTTATCAAAATTTTCTTTTAATGTATATTACTCAATTAAAAAAAAATGAAATACCACAAACAAACTAAGGGATGTTCGTTACCATCGTGTGTATTTCTGAAATCGCCTGTATTGAATACAAATTTAATTAATAAATACTTTTGCAGTAAGTAGTTTTGTGTTATAATTGTATTTTGGTTCATAGTTTGTATTGTAAGTGATTGTGTGATATATTTTAAAACTATATGATGCGCAACTGTCTTATAAACCTCATCAACCAGAGGTCTTGTGCGCACAAAAATCTCAAACATTTTAACACCTAAATATCTTACGGTGATTTAGTAGAAGTAAAGAAATAAAAATAACAGAGACAGGAAGAAAGTCTAAGAAGCCTCTCTTTCCATAAGAAAGTAGGTTAAAATGTAAGCTGCGTAAATTTGATAAAAAACGGACCTTCCCACCCATCAACGCAAAAATTTTAAAAATATATTGCAGTCTTATATGACCTGAAGACGGGAACAAATTGCAGTCCCCTAAATCATGGTGACTACTAGCTTCTTTCTGTTGTCTCATAATCATTGTTGCATGTTACCTTTAGGAAGTCATTTTCGTTTTTAGTCTTGGTCATCTCCTGGTTAATCAATGCTTGCATTTTTATCCTTACATTTTCGCTACGTATCATGTGTCAAATCTTGGGTAATGGTTGATTTATCACGTGTATTAGTACTAACAATGTACTCTATCTTTGCATTTAACAGCAAATAAGTTGAATTTTAGTTTTTGTTCTTCATTCTTCATTCATTTCTGTTCCAACTTGCTGTTTTTTACTTAATATTTTTTTGACTTTTCAGCAGTTTGNTTTACTTAATTTTTTTGACTTTTCAGCAGTTTGGAAATTATTTTAGGTATGTATTTTTTATATTTGTTCAAATGGAATTTTTAGTTAGTTAATTAACTTTTTACTTTTTGTAGTAATAAATTTCGATTTAAAGAGATTTTCTTCTTACATTGTATGTTCATTCCATGATTATTAACTTCCTCTTTAAAATTCAAGCAATGAAAATTGCGACAGCCTTGTTAAATTCACAATATAATTAAATCACATCATCACCATAAAACTGTAAATACAACTCAGGCAACATTTCTGACAAAAGTGAATGTAGCCTGGGAACATTTAAGTCTTCATTGGGTTAAACACAGATAGCAAATTTTCAATCGATTAATAATTCCATATATTTTGGAATTTTACTTAAATATAAAGATTGCCTGAGGAAATATGAGACAGTATAGACTCTTCAACTAAATGATCTCTGAATTACAAACATATTAGTCACGATAATATGGTATTTTGAATATAGCAGTCAAAGAAAAAAATAGCCCCGACTCGAATGTGTAGAGTGTAGATGNGAATTTTACTTAAATATAAAGATTGCCTGAGGAAATATGAGACACTATAGACTCTTCAACTAAATTATCTCTGAATTACAAACATATTGGTCACGATAATATGGTATTTTGAATATAGCAGTCAAAGAAAAAAATAGCCCCGACTCGAATGTGTAGAGTGTAGATGAATTCTACCGACATACTTCGTTAGGTAATTCCTTATGCAAAATCAAGTAGAAAAAATATAGTGCACTTTGTAATTAAATAGAATATTACGTAATACGTTAGCCAATGAAAATCTTGATTTTAATCTTTATTTTTTTTCGTTAATATAAGGAATTATGTAAAATTAATTTACAATTCTCCGAAAATGTTTTGTGCTATCGGGATATTCAACAGAAGAGCAAACTTACATTAATACCTCCCCTATGAATGAATATAGCTGGAGTAGCGACCTTCTTTTGCTCACAACGTTTTTACAACTTAATGCTCGTTTACTGAGCAGTATGACCTAGTTAACAAAGTCAGCTTTCTTCTGCGACTGCACAAAATACATCGTTTTCATTTTAAAAGCTCCACAATGCAATAGAAAAGTCTGCATTTTCTAGTTGGCAGTGCCCAAAACACGATAATGTTTAAAGTCAGCAACGGTGGGAAGAATTTACTGATTTAAGCGATTACAAGTGTCCAGTGGCTTTCTTTAGGCCTAATAGTGTAAACAATATGAGTAATTAGGTTTTTATTTGCAGAGACTAATAGGAAGTTATTGCTATAAGTACCCCATTTAGGCAAATGTAATAGTGACGTTTTAATACGTGGGCATATATGATACACTTAATTCCTTACACTACAAAGTTAACAGTCAACAATAGTCTATTTAAATTTTGTAAGCGCTTTAAGCGTTCCTTTATAAAACTATAAAGTGTCATTACCAAAAAATGCGTGCAGTTAAAGGAAAGGAACTTGCGCAGCTTTCTTACCACACGTGTATAACTATGACAAGAGTAGCGCGGGGTTCTGGGTTGGCGGGAGCAAGTAAACATCTGAATAATGAAGTTGAGCCTTGATTTGTTAGCCCACCAACTTCTGAAATACAGTTTTTCATTAGACTTGATATCCATAGTGAAATGACTGAAAAATGTGCTATTGTGAGGAAATGCACGTCACACAAATAATGATTTATTGGCCCTTACTGATATAAAATCAGGCTATAAAAATACGGCAGTGATGCAGTAAGACTCTGGAAACTAATATACACAGAAAATGTGCTACATGTTTAAAATATGTAGAGTTCGTACAGCTTCCAATATTGGAACACCACTTTAGACGTTTAAGGAAACCTTTCTTGCTGTCTGGCACAGGTAAGCTCTAAGAGTATTCCAGAAAAAAAAACTTGGCCTGTAAAGGTTCACCGTGAAAAAAATTTGCTGGTTTGAATCAAATATACAGTGTCATTGTCGATCAGACTGTTTACGCAGGGACAAGAGTGAGATAGATTTGTGGTAGCATTTACATTAAATTAACCTTAATAGTAAAAACAAAACTGTAATTTGTGGAAATGTCTGTGATAGTGAATGTAACTATACACATAATTCTTACAGCGGGAATTATATTCATATTATAGAACAAAAAGTCACTTGTATAAAACGTAGGTAATACTTGAGTTACTCCCGAATAATTGGTGCCTCTGTTTTCTTCACGGCCAATAAGTGGCAAGACTTCTGTGCTAGGTAGCGTGGCTGTACTACAAGTACGAAAATACGTATGGACAAAACGTACATAGAAACATGGATAATTACAAACGTACATACACGCATACGTACTTTAACACCTAAATACTTACTTGAATGCATGCGTACTTCAATACAATTTATACTACAGGTTTGGAACAGAAACGTGATTTCTTATGGAAGAGTTTATCTTAGAGAAAATTTCCACCACTAGGTGCTCAGTGTTCCAAAAGGAAACTATTAATTTAAATGTTAAGATTCGTGAATAATAAAAGATAAATATTTTACTTGGTTACACATTTTTTAAATATTTTGTTTATGATTATTGCAATTATTCAGTTTTTTTTAAACGTAGAAAAAAAAGAAAATCTGGTTCCTTGCCAACACTAGCGCTTACCTAGTGGCGAAAATATAACTTTTGTCAAACTTTTAACATTAATCTTTCAAATTCCTTCTTAACTAACCTTGGTTTGGGTAATATTAAACCCTTAAAACACGTATTCACTCACTATCCTGGATTAGTTAAAGAGTTCTGTAAGGTTGTAATACTATATAGGCCTTTAGTCTATTCGCAATTTCTTCACATTTTTTGAATCAAACCTTTGAAAAATCATCCACTGTATTACGTATCTGGTAGTTTCCTTAATATGCCACGTATCACCAGCGTTTGGTAGCTACTTGTTTTAACTTAAAATAACATAAAATTACCCGATTTTTGGTTAAATTTAACTTTTATTTAAGTTTTATTAATAAATGGTAATATTTTATTAAGAACTAGTATGAATAAAAACAATAACAAATTACGTGTTTTAATAATGCCTAGTATTAAAGAGTTCTTATGCAAAATATTACACTGAATACACAAATGGTGTAGACTCAACCCTAGACCTTCAGTGTAATTTCTTAGACTCTGTTAGGCTTTGTTAGCATGAGGTGGAACAATATACTGGAAGTATAACTTAAGCAGGGCTCAGTAAAGTTGAAGGTAACCATGAATAAACTATAGAAATTATGTTGGGTGAAAATGAACATGTGCAATAATGACAGCCACCCACAAACGCATGCACAATAACTGCGTCCCTGTCGATGCATAGATTCTCATCGGTGGTAGTGATCTTTATCCTAAATACCACATTAACTTCTTCTATTGCTTTGCATTTTGATGTTGGTCGTTTTCCATAAGTCGCTACGTGCAAGAAAGGTATACTTGTCTTTAAGGTTGGAAGTATCGGCCTTAGGTACCGATAAAAAGTTCGTTACTTGGTAACGAACAACATAAAAAAGTATCGACTTTATAGTAGTCGATACTGCTCTGTATCGAGTACTTTTAGTACACAAAAATGGTCTCTGGATATTGTATTATAGATAAATAAAATACTTTTCTCCAGTAAAAATATTAATAATTTTATTGTCACAATAAATATTTATTAAATTAAAACTTTTTTCAAAACTGGGTTTTTATTTCTTCACGATATCCGACAATAGAGACCAAATCAATAGTTACAACAGTACTTCTATATATTTTGATTTCTTCATGCACAGTTTCATAACGAAAAGGTGAGGCAATATTATCATATTATAAAGTTACGTAATTAATTTGGTCCTTGAAAATTTTCCTTTAATGCTTGGAAAATCTTTGAAAATTGATTGAGTTTGCATCTACGATTATCAGTAAGAACCCTGATACAACAACAAAGATTTTATAAAACGTTTCAAAAAACCCCCTTATTAGTTGATTTTTTTTGACACATTTAAGAAATTCAAAACATTTAAAACTATTATTAACGATAAAGAGTATAGGAAATTATAGGAAAATCCCATGTAATGAAGCTGCACAAGCAAATTCCAAACATTGAACTTAACCTTAACTGGTGATATGGGAATTACTGATATAACGGCAAAACTGCACATGTAATTCTCCTATACGGATACTAAAATTGGGAAGCAAACCACTTGTCTTTAGGTCGACCTGCTAAAAAAAATAACTCGTTCAATCTTTTGAGTTAGGTGATGGCATAACCACCGATTTTGAGAAGAGCCTTTCTGCCGGTACCGATGTCGCAACTATAACGGCATGATGTCGGAACTGTCGATACATTTCCTAAGAACACTTTCTCCACGTCTTCCAATGACACGATAGGATTTAACTTGAACGGTGTAACAGGATAAGATATATAACCATCCCTTTCACATTTTGAATGGGCCCTTAATCAAAGTACCGGGAGCTTGTACCAAGAAAGTACTCAAGTATCGTGTGTTGGCATCGAGTACTTAAGTATTGTGTATCGAGACTAAAAGTATCGATACTTTCACGATATCGAAAGTATCGTTTGAACTCTTCTTCTCTCAAGTGCACCACCGGAAAAATAAAGCTTGATAAAAGTAGAAATGAATGGAATATTTCATTCTAAAGCAATACTGAAAATATATATTCCTTTTTTTAGGAAGTATGCAATAAACCCGAAATACATTTAAACTGATAATTACGTTTCATCACATTCTAACCTGCCTAATACCTCGGGATGTATCGTAGCGCCTGTTTACATGTGGCATATGAAAATTAATAATATTGTTATTTCATGTAGTTAATAATTTGACGTATAGAATATTTAATTATTTTAAAATTTTCGCTTCCACGAAGTTATTAAGAACTCCGCACATCGTCTTCTTTGGAACCATCAAGATCCGGATTCCCCACCCACAAATCCGGATGCGGAATTTTTGACGTGGGAAACATTACATACATTGCTAACGGTCTGTGGGTGTTTTTTTCGCATTTCTATTGTACGGTGTCTTCATATCGCAGATACAGTCCCACACGAAATTTGTGTCACTTCCACCTTAGCGTGGGCCCCTCCATATAAATTGCCTTTACCAGCTTATTTATAAGTCAATATTTGTATTTACGCTGCGGTTACAATTTATTACTCTTTCACTGTTTGGCAAAATTTAATCGGCAGTAAATAATACGTATATAATCAATTACATGTAAATCTGTGGAAATCGGTCACTTAATCCGAAAGTATATTTTGCTCTTTCAATAGGGTGGTGGAACATTTTTAATTCAACAATTTTCCGCATATTGTAACTGTGTCACAAAGAACACCACAGAAATTGACAGGACACCGCTCGCCTGTCGTAGTGAAATAGAACATTTTAGGAACGTTAGTCGGCGCAGCATGCGAACGCGTGCGTGTTTATGCTACTAATGAAACCGTACTTAATTAAAATAACTCTCCACCGACTGTACATTTGAGCACCCTTCCTGTGTGGCACCAGACCCGAAGTTTTAGTGACAACAGAGCTGACATGCGACCCGCATCGCTAGTTGCCAACTCTCCGCAATTTTAAGTAAATACACGTCTATTTCGGAACCGAAGCAGGCGCTGGTGAGGCGGAAGAATTTGTAATTAAGAGGCAGCTGCCTATCCAGTCCCCTGATTACTGCCAGCAAATGACTGCCACTTTGCTTGGAAGAAGTGCGTAACTTCGGGATACTTCCATAAAAATCATTGTTTTGAAATGTGAAAAAACGAATTTGTGGTTTAAACATGTATGCCAACATTAGGTCTGAAAAGTTATTTTGCAGGTAAATAAATTACAAACATTTGACTAAATCGCAGTTGTAAATCTTAATAAGATACAAATGATCACCTGAAATACTTTTGAGCTGACTTATGTTATTATAAGACTAAATTAGAAACTAATAGACACAATGTGAAATCGCACAATATCTTTGTGGAAGATTACTGTGAAAGATTGAAAGTTCGTGTCAAATCATAACGAGTACGAAGAGGTGAAATAATCGGCACGGTTAGCGCCCAAGGGAGTCACATTGTTTCCGTTAGGCCCTAGCAAGATTTTGTCGCAGAATTCTGACATAAAATGAGGTCCTGTAACATAGAAGTTACAGAATGCGTTTATGAGGGAAATGAGAATACTTTGAGAGAAAACTACCGGCCATCGTTATCGTTCACCACATTTCTCACTTGCAAATGTCTCCAATCTGGATCAATATTCCGCGGTCTTTAAACCTCAAGCTCCATGATAGCAACCGACGTGCTGATCACACGACCTCTGTGGCCACATTTTTTGACAAATTTGCTGTTGAACCACTGTGTATATTGCTTACCTTGAGTGTCTCTGTATACATAAATATAATGTATTGTTCCCAAATGGGTTGTTTTAAGAATAAAGCAAAATAAACTAACACGTTGCATATGTTTATCTGTGTAAGATATAATTACTGTGTCTGGAAGAGTATCACACTCGGTTGCTATCTTAGAAAAAATAATTTGCAATTCATAAAATACGTGTTTCCTAATTTTACTTGAAGGCTGAAAAAAGGATTTCTGTACCAATAAACGGTTTGCGTTAAGATAAATTGAAATATTATAACCGAACCACATATGGATTATTACGGATCAGTCTTTTTTGCCTTGTTAGAGAGTATTGAATATACCAATATCTTAATTTATATTTCCTACCTAACCATTTTCCGACAACGTAATAAAACAAGGGCCAAAAAAGTTACTTAAATTCCAGAAAATTGTGCTTTCGGCATTCAATTTGTCACACGTCAACTAGTCTCAGAAAATAAGTAATAGATGTGTTAGTTTCTAGGAATTAATATTTTGAAAAGTATAAATAGTTTTTAAAAATTTTAGGCTAGAGGAATTTTTTTATGCCAGATAAATACCAAATAAAAGTGTGCGAATGTCTTATTCGTGTTTTTCATAAATATCCTAAGAGTTTTTTAATGATATATATGGAAATACGTGATTTGCAGTAAGGAAGACAAAACCTAACCTATACAACTTATGAGCCTAATTTCATTTGCGCACATGTAGATAATTGTTATGAACTTTACAAAAACTTATTGATTGTATGTAGGCTTCGACGTCTCGTTGGCAGCGATAAAATAAGAGATGAAACAAGGGACATATGCAACACGAGCGAGGGCATATACACACATGTGCCTTACCCGGGACACGAGCTCAGAAACTCTTGTAACGTAATCTAGCGTGTAACCAGCTGTGTTACGGAGGTTGGTTTCGGAACATAAACTTCGGTTATAATCAGTTTAATATTTTGGTAGATAGGGTTTGCTAACCTGATATACTTACAAAGATATTGTTTTGAAAATAATTGTTTGAGTTACATAAATAATGTAATTTTACATGACTTACCTTACCACTACTATTGTGCAGAATTAGGTGGAAATAGGTTGATTGGTTCCTCAGGCCTAAGAACAAGGTTCTTTAAAGACATATATAAATAATCCTTCTAAAAGATACTGTCGCCATAAAATAAATTAAATAAATTTGAATAAAATGAAAAATATTTTAAAAATAATTTATATGACAGCTGTTTTTAAAATAAGTGTCTGCACTAAATACAACATATAAATTTAGACGACCTACTGCAGCACTAATTGTGTGCATAATTTGGAGAGGATTAGTATATTGGTTCCCGAAATATGACATAAATAACCCATTTTCTTACATTGCCTGATCTTACGTAAAGGTGGGCAAAAAGGCTATCTATGGACATGTTTGGTGCTTCTAATGGGTACTGTCAGCACACAAATTTGGTTGAATGTATAACACCGTTAAGTGAATATTAATTTGCAAGCACTTTCTCTTCATCTAACGAAGATGAATTGTAAATACAACATCCTGTCTTTGACTTCAACGAACACGCAGACGCGACCTGCATCTTCGCTGCCTGATTGCTGTCTGTGTTGATTCTGCGCTCGAGTTTTCTCCTTCTGTCAAAATGCTTGGCAACACGAGAGAACCACCTTTACGAAGAGTCCTTTTCTCATGAGGAAACATTACGAGAATGGCCACATGCAGTTTATGAACCACATCAAGAACTGCAGGGATTCGTATTCTGAGAGTCAGCAAGTGTTGCCGTCAATATATAGTGCTGCAATGATGGGTACTAATTCCACAGGCGATGATTATGAGACAATTAATTCTTAAGATGGAATGAGTATTCTGCGTCTTGCAGTAGTGTCGGTTCGCACGAAATATACACTTGCAAGCCGTACGCGTGAAATCTATGAATTTCAAAATAAACGGCCATAAGCTCTAAATACTGATGACCATACAATTTCCGTTACAAAGAAAAGTAATTGTAATATAGAATACAAAACAGGAGGTGAAGATGACCGTGAAGACTGCATTGATGAAAATGAACACGAAGAAAGTGATGGTGCTGAAGACGATAGTGATTTTCTCGATGCTCTGACACGCCTCTCTACTACATTTTCTGCAACGAGTGACATGGGAACAAGGCAGAAGACGCGAAGAACACTTGCCACATATTTCCCGAACAACCGAATGAGCTTGTTGAAAGAGTCTGACATTAGATCGCTCTGAAACAGGGTGGATATTTCTCTCACATTAACGGGATATCTTCATTCATTAGTGATTATATTGCATAATTATTTAAAACGAATTAATAGTGTTTTATTTATTTTAGTCTGTATCCTTTTAACCCTCATTACATTAAAGTGGTGCAATGAACACTCGACTATTAAAATAAAGTTCCATAAACAGAATATTGATGAATACTTTAAGTAAATAATTACGTGGATAGTGGACTGCATTAATTCAGTCGACCTGCACAAATTTGAAGACAATTGGCAAATGACTGTAATTTCTATACAAATGGGTGGCGACAGTTGAAAAACCGAAAAATCGATCGAAGGTTCGAGCGAGGGATTGAGATTGATCGAAGAATTGATGGGGATTGTGGAGGAGGATTGTGGAGGAGGATGGCCGAGGAGGTTTGTGGAGGAGGATTGTGGAGAAGAATTGCTGACGATTGGCTAGGAAGATTACTGATGATTGGTGAGGGTTGGTAAGGATTGCTGAGGAAGATGATTGATGATGATAATTGACTAGGATGATTGAGGAGGAAAATTGCTGATGATTGGTGAGTATTGCTGAAGAGGAGGAAGAATAAGGTTTTTTGATGATTGTGGAGGAGGTTCAGCGTAGATTTTTGAAGATAGGCGAAAATTGTTGATGATTGGCGAAGATTGATGACGATTGGGGAGGAGGGTTACTGCGGAATACTGAGGAAGGGTGAGGATTGTAAAGGCTTGCAGAGGAGGATTGGTGAGGATTTCGGAGGAGGATTGCAGATGATTGCATAGAATTGGTGAGGATTGGTGAGAACTGCAAAGGATTGGGATTGATCAAAATATTTATGTCTGAGAAAACATGAAATATAAACCTTTTATCACCCTTGCTGCACTCGTGCATTGCAAGTCTCGGGTTTTTTTTTTTTTACAAAATCTGCGAATAGCATCGGCGACAACATAGGCAGTCCACCTGGATAAAAACACTGGTATCTCCAAAGATGAAATCGGGATGTTGGTCGTAGGCATGCTATTAACCAAACACTTCATATTTATATCAAAACCCCAATAGATCGGTGGTCTGAACTCGTATTCGAAATCTTAGGCAGAGTTTTTTCTTTGGTGGGGAAATTTATGTGTAATTAAATTACGAGCACACTTAATAATACCATGCAGAATTTGATGGAAAATATGAACATAAAAAAGTATAACTTGTCAGACTGAATGGTGAATACGCCAGGGAAGAGAGTGCGATCTGTCACCTCTCGCAACAGACGAAGAACATTTGGCTTCATTAATTATCAGCAGAGGACGAGATATTATGCGACTAACAATCAATCACAAGCGAACGATGTGATGTCATCGTGAAATCACCTGAGCAGTTGGTGGTAGTGTCGGTGGTTGATATGTAGTGTTTAAATGGTGGTCGGACGACCACACAATATGGAGGTCGGCTCCGATCCCGAATCCTGTATTTGCTGGAATTAAATATTTTAATTGATATATTTTTTAATTTTTTGTTATTTTTTAACATTTTCTAAACAATTTTTGGATTTTTTAAAGTGTATTTTAGAAATATTTTGGGAATTGACAGTTTTAAGGTCATTTAGGGTTACGAGCACAAGGTCAAGGTCAAAGTCACTCAGATCCAATATGATGGTTGGGCAACATCACAACATGGCGGCCAATCGGGTCCTGCTCCAATCGCAAGCCTGTGGCCTCAGTCTCTCCATTGCCACTCTACTCTAGTTGTCTACTATTTCTGATTTTTTGGTATCTGGAACTCCTGGCGCGGGTAGCGATGCTTTCAAAAGTTGTAGCCTAGCATGAAGAATACCATTATGTTCAGCTGTAGTTATTAACTTTGTAAGGGGTGGCTTTGGAGGGAGAAAGAGTTGCTGTTTGTTGTTATTGGTTAAATCAGAATGATGCCGATGTCCGCCTACATGCAAGCACCCACTTGTATCTTCAAATGTGGTCAGACTATTTAATTTGCTCTTAGATCTGACCGTGTTGGTTTTTTGTGTGTCCTGTAACTCCTGTGCAAAAATCTCTTGTTGGGCAACCCTTATGAAATATTATAGTAAGTCAATGTTTGTTAGTTTTATAAAAAAACGCGAGACACGTGCTGCCAGCACCCCTAGCGCCAGGAGCTGATCCAATCGTGCTAAAGCGTTACAATATTTCGCGTTTTTTTGTGAATTATTATGGCAGGAAGAGTTTTTCAATGTTTGGCTGCAGTAAGAACAATGTAAGTAACTGTTCCAAGTGGTTTTTTATATTTCCGAAGGGCAAAACTCAGTAAGTATCTCGCAATAAGATATCAAAATATGTTCCATCCCTTTTAAATATTATACTTATTTAACTGGTACCAATAGCACAGTATAACGTATTATTATACAAAAATTGCATTTATTTTTCCGTAGGTGTAAGCTGTGTGTGTTAAATAGCAAAATAGCATATTTGGGTACAATCCTCAAGAAGAAAGGCAATGGTTATTTGAATAACAGAACTATATGTTCCGACCATTTCAAGAGAGAGGATTTTCGTAACCCAAATTTGTAGTCTCAAGGATAAGAGAAAAGTTTGTTGAGGACAGTTTGTGGTGGTTAAGGTTAAGGCCCGCCCAGCGCCCACAATTGACGTGGCTTAACATAACAAAGTATAACAAGCATGTCAATTATATAAGCTATCCACAATCGGTGTAGACGCAAACAGAAGCATTTTCGTGTGACCAATCAAATCAAAGGCAATTTTCTTTGTTAGGTGTTGCGGATAAATGTGCTTGAAACTTTTAAACTCATAATACTTGTACAATGTCAAAGCAAACAACATTTGGAATTCATATGAATGGTGTAATATTGCATTGAAACACCCTCCAAATGATTAGCCTATGTCCACCTCTCCTTGGGTTACTGCTTCTATACGAGGGACGTGGGCATGGCTTACCTTGGGTGTGATGGGACCTCTGCTCAACTGACCACCTCTCTGCTGTTGTCTGCATGAGTGCTGGACGGCAAATGGCGCGTGGCGTGCTAGTGTGTCGCTTCGAAGCATTGCCTGCTGCCCCTTCTCCCACTTTGTGCCTTACCGTGACAACGTGACGCCGGCCATGACGTCACCAGGGGGCGTTTCCATTCCGGGATCGTCGGAAAATTTTCCAGAAGACGACGAAAATTTGAATATAAGGCTTGTGTTTTCCCCTGTTCGGAGATATGGGCCAGGGACTTTGTTGGGGACGGATATGTGGTTTATTGATTTTAAAAGGGGTGTGGGGTGGCTCTGCAGAATTTAAACAATATATGTAGCCCATATATTATAATCATTTTGTAAATAACTATATGTATGTATGTATATATAAATTGAAAAGTCTCTGTGGGGAAACTAAAAGTAATGGGATTTTAGTAAACTATTAAATAGATTTTGTAATCCCATATTGGGAATTAATACTTTTGTACTTCACGAAAAGGGGAAAATATATTTTTGTACTTACGTTCTTATTTTTTTCGTGAAAACCCAAACTAAATTATACCCTTTAATGGTACCCACACTAAATTATACCCTTTAATTTCTTTGGGAAAATAATCTCTGCAGAAAGCGCTCACCGATGCGGGTGTAACCTACAAGGTGGAGGACGGAATTTATGTCTTGAGCCACCTGACGTGGGAGCTGGTGAGGAAAGGAGGAGTTGATGGTCAACTAGAGTGTGAGTCCAATCTAATCAGCGTTTTTAAAAATCTGAAATATGTTCCCAATAGTCCAAGCGATGGTTTCCAGGTAGTGGGCAGTTTTAATTTGGGCGCAGTAGTAAAATTGCTTGTTCAAATGGCCAAAGTAATTTCACTTAACATCTGTGATATAGTAGTATTATATGCAGCCATAATTTTTTAAGTACACGAATCCTTGCAGAGTGTGGTAGAGCTAGTTATTAATGAGTGTATTTCCTTTCGGGAATGTTGTCAGGCTATCTTGCGGCAAACAGGTACTCCAGTAGCCATTTATCACCAGTGCATGAACATTTTAGAAAGATTTCAGCGTCCTGGAGTATTAATGCAACATTTTGTAAATGAAACGATTAGATGGGTAGAAGTTTTGGGTTTGCCATATGCGGAAGCAAATTTGGTAGAAATTGTTTTTTCACTTAATGAAAATAGTAAGATTTTTACATTTGCTACAAAGTCACAAACGTTGGACGAGTTGTAAGGGTTAGTAATTCAAGTAGAATTAACCGTTGGCGATTGTAAGCAAAAAGTGGATAAGGAAGTTTTACCTAAAATGCAGTGTCAAATTAGTTTTCGGTGAAACCATTAGACGACAAAATGTTTTTATACAAATCAAAACGGAGAAAAAATTTCCGTTCAAGTTAAGCAGAAACAGAAATGTCAAATTTATTTTCGGGTAAATCACACAAAGGAAAACTGTCCTTTTATAAAAAGGCCGAAAGTGACCGGAAAGTAGTATCGCCAGGAAACGGGGACCTGTCCGACGTAAAATAAATATCCACTGGTCAAAAACTGGAAATAATTCTAATTTGTTACCTTTGCGGTAATCCTAGTCACTTGCAATTCAAATGTACATTGCGAGGAAAACCTGCAGTATTGGGTTCAGTTTCAAACACTAATTTGTGCCATAGAAAAAGTTTGTTGTATGTTTAATTAATAATTGCAAATTCAACCATGTCCGCAATGGTAGATTCGGGGGCCTCTGCATCTCTCGAAAAACATGAAACTAGTAATAAAATAATGCATGAAGCGCCGGTTGGTACCACACAATTAAAAAGGTGAGATCTATTGTATTTTCCTTAGCAGGCGGAGAATTGATAAAATCAAATGTTGTGGCAGCGGTAAAAATTATATTAGAACAATTTTCATGGATAATAAATACCTTTTCGTGTTTTTGAAAATTTATCACATGTCCTGATATTGGGTAGCACTCCCGCATGTATTGACGTAGCAAGAAAGATGTTGAAATGTAGTTTTCTTCATTGAACCGTTATGGAGTTACAAGTCCAGCCTTCCCGATGTCGAACAATTTAGTTGTTAATACATTCTGAAGAGATAGTACAGGCATTAGGCCAGTTAGAAACAGAATGTAGTGATGTGCTTACGTCAAAGATAGGGCATTGTAAAGATATTCCTGTTGTTTTGAAATTAAAAGTAAGTGAGCCTTTAGTGTGCGTGCCATACCGTGGGTCTGCTCCCAAAATGCAAATCTTAAAGCAGTTAATACATTATTTAAAGGAACATAATTGTGGAGGAATCTACTAGTCAGTATGCATGACCGTCCTTTTTGCTACCGTAAAAAACACCTTTTCAGTATCGGTTAGTATGTGATTGCAGACAGGTAAATTCAAAATTGTATTTTGATTCATATCCGGATCCAGTTATGGAAACTGTTTTGTAACTCTTACAAAGAGCTAAACATTTCACCATACTGGATTTGAATTCTACTTTTCTAGAGTGTGGGTTACATCCGGAAAGTAGAGCGCCTTTATCGTTGTGCGCTCCTTGGGGGTTGTACCAATGGACGCGTCTCCCCATGGGGGTGTATACAGGGCCCTAATGTATGTCCCAAGCGTTGAATCACGTGTTAGGACGGTACTTTTATGAGTTCGTCATTACGTACATTGATGATGTGTGCGTATACAGTAACACGTTAGAGGAACACCTTAAACATTTGCGGACAAGGTTGGACGCTTTACGGAAGTCTGGTCTGATGGTGAACCCAGGAAAAATTAGTTAGGCACAACAAAGCGTGCAATAAACTAGGGTTTATTATGTCTGTGGGCAATTTATACACTAATCCTGAGAATATAAAATCTGTTGTTTTTTTTCCACAAACTAAAAATTTAAGAGTTGTAAAAATNATAAACTAGGGTTTATTATGTCTGTGGGAAATTTATACACTAATCCTGAGAATATAAAATCTGTTGTTTTTTTTCCACAAACTAAAAATTTAAGAGTTGTAAAAATATTTTTAGGAATGGTTGCCTTTCGTAGTCAATTTGTTCCAGATTTTGCTGACCTTACAGAACCATTAAATCAAAAGAATGGATGATATTTTTTGCTGAAATCATAGGCCAGTAAATTATTAACTTAGGCATAACGAAAATTTACGATCTATGAAAAAATATGTTAAAAATGGATATAAGGAATGAAAGAAATTTGGAAAGAAAAAATGTACTTTTTTTGTGGAACGCGAAACAAGAAAACTCTTTTAAAAATTTAAATAAATGTTATCTAATCCTCCTGTCTTGCGTTTTCCGAACATTCCTTAAGATTTTTTTTGCACTCTGATGCTTGGGGAGACAGGCCGTGCACTTTATTGGGGAAGGAGCTGCTGTTTCTTAATTTTAAAAGGGGAAGGGGTTTTCTCTGCAGAATTTATAAAAGAAATATAGCCCTTATTTTTTAATCATTTTAATCATTTTAATCACTTCTAAATAGGTTTTGTTATCTCGTATTGGAAATTAATAACTTTGTACCTTAGAAAAATAGGAAAATATAATTTCGTACTTACGTCTTTTTCTGTGCAAGCATAATCTAAATTATACAATTTTATGACACACTAACCGTGTGTGTGAGTGTCGGGTCCATCGAAGGAATT
>NQII01003197.1:47644-107594 GCA_002778355.1 Clitarchus hookeri
GGGGGCGGTGGTTCGCTATTCCTTGGAAAACGAACATCTTCCTGACGAAACAGAGACTGAGACCTATTTGCATGTGTCGGCAGAAACCGTAACAATGCATTACAAAGAGTATTGACAAATGTTTTCCTGAAACTTTTCATTCAACGTTACGGCATGGAATATTTCTCAGCGTTACCATCCTTACTGGGTGCATGTCGGGTAGTGCACCTATTAAAAAATATCAAGAACGGGACAGTGACTTCTTCAAAGGTTGATTTCAAAAGTGCCTTGTTAACAGGGAACAGCCTGTATCTTAATATCGTGGTCTTTGTTACAATACTCCAAACTATAATCTTATATTGGGAGTAACATATATTTTATGCTGTGAATTTAAAACAGATTTAATACCAACGGTAAAGGCTTATGCAAGAACCCCTTTTATTTTTCCACCCTACTGGTTTTACATATTTCTGCATTTAACTTTTTTTTTCTGTCCCATTTACTATTTCACAGCAAAATTTTTCCACATTTTACACGTTTTTGCATTTTGCAAAAACTTTTTCTGATGTAAGAAATAGTTCTTCTTTATATCTAGTAAATACTGTAGAACTTGCATTCTATATTACATTTGAAAATTAGCTGGGCATATGATGTGAATAAACTTGCACATCGGCACCCTCTGTGGTCTAATGTTGAACCAGGATCAACCACTTCAATTTTTTTATTTCCTTTTCCAATCCTTTGTCAAGCCTCTGGCTTCACTGTTATTACACTGAAGAGCCAAAAAAACTGGAACACCTGCCTAATATCGTGTACGCCCCTCCCCCTTCCCCCCGCCAAGAACATGCAAAAATGCCGCAAGACGACGTGGCATGGACTCCACTAATATCTGAAGGTATGCAGGAGGCAATTCACACCATGAATCCTGCAGGGCGGACCACAAATTCAATCTGCGCCAATTTGAGAAAGAGTTGCACGTCTGTCACGTTTAATGATTCTCGTCGGTCGTCGTTTGTCCCGTTCTTTCACGATCTTTTTCCGGCCGCAGCGATGTCAAAGATGTGATGTTTTACCGGATTCCCGATATTCACGGTACACTCGTGAAATGGTCGTACGCGAACATCCAAATGTTATCGCTACTTCGGAGATGCTATGTCTCATCTCTAGTGCGCCGGCTATAACACCACGTTCAAACTCACTTAAATCTTGATAACCTGCCATTGTAGCAGCAGTAACTGATCTAGCTGTCGACCACATTGCGTTACTCTGATTGGTTCCCTACCTCTGTTATTTGCACACGCACGCCAATACCAGTGTTTTTGGCTCTTCATTGTAGAATCTCATTACATTGCTGTTTTACTGTGAAAATCCTCCATTAGTGGAATTTTTTTCATTCTCTTACTACAGTATTAAGTGGCTTGTGGCATATACTGCGAAGTGCAAAGGATCTAGCATGACAGAAACATGCTTTTAATAATAAAAGTTCAGTGTAATATTAGTAGCATGTTATAAAAGCGTAAGTTGCTACTATTACCATTCATGACTTGTAGAATAATTACTAACAACATATAAATGTAAATTTTTTCAGACTCGACTTCGCCTTTAATCTGTATCTACAGTTACAGCAGAAATGAAATTTAATTATTTCGTAATTGTTGGTACTGAAACATGTAAAAATAAGAAACTCAGATAGAAAGCTGATAATACAGTTTTGTTCTTGCTGATGCTACTTTACTGCAGAGGCAACTTGTTCACTTGGCAAGGGTTTGAATGGGTGATTTGGATCTCACTGACACATGTTTGCCAACTGCGGCGGTGATGCATATTAGTGTGAAGTAGCAGAATACTGTAATGAAGTTATAGGGAGTGTGGAAATGAGCTATATTTAGTTGGTGGCACCTCAAGCGGAGACGGTGGTAGAAAAGGGGTGAGAGAGAATTGTGAACCTATTACAGTGAATAGTACAATGACGTCGCTGTACGAAATATGCGAGATAACTACCACGGCGTTTCAGAAAATACCTATTTTGTCTAACATCCAGACGCACACATTAAAGAAAAGACAAAATATAGATGGTAGCAGGCACATATTCAACATTGAAAAAAGGGTAAAACGCTTGTGAAATATAATCTATCTAGGAAACAATAAAGCATGCCATACTTGGGATAGATTCTCTAAGTTTGAATAAAACGTGCGAAGATGTAGTGAATAGATTATACCAAAATTTTCAAAGTTATATTGTGATTGGTTCATCCCAAGGACCCGGCTTGACTAAACTAAAGCCATGCTACAAAGAATGATAGAAAATAATTTATGGATTTGAATAGTAAAATTTTCATTATGTGAACAGTAATCATACTTTTTGTTACAAGCTCTATCTAAGATATTATTTTCATTGTTTGATGTATTTTATATAAACACCTTACCGTTTGTGTTTGCAAATATTTATCTCAGCTTTGTAAAATATATATGTTATATAGTCTCAATGTCCGTATTAACAGAGCGAAGTGTTCAAGTATTGTATATTATATTACAATTTATTTTTGTGTGTTACAGCTTCCTAAGTAAGTACAATTTGTTCCAGATTGCATTCCTGATGCAAGGATATAAAAATGGAGGAGGCTGGGTTTCGAGTCTGAGATGACAGCAATGCAACAGAAATTGCGAAGAGTACAAAAAGCCCTCAGCAGGCAGTGCAAGTTGATCCATTTTCTGCGTGAAGTTGTGTCAAACTTGCAGCGCCAAAAATATTCATTTGATGTTAAAATGTTACAAAAAAGTATTGGTGACAACAGTGTTCTGATTTCTCTGTTTCAGAACCGAAAGAGGAAGAGCAATGGTCGTCGTTATACAGAGCATGACAAAACCTTGGCTTCAGCCATATACTATTCTTAACCAAAAGTGCATACATTCCTCCAGAAAATTTTCAGATTGCCTTTAATCAGATCCTTGCGTTTGTGGCTGCAAAATCTGGCTGTCACTCCAGGTATTAACGCCAGCATCATGAAGCTGTTGAAATTGAAAGTGACGCAGTTAACTTTGGAGGATAGTGTGATATATCTGGCAATTGATGAAATGTCATTGAAAGAAAATGTTACATCTAATTCAGCAGCAGATATGCTTGAGGGCTATCATGATTTGGGTTCTGAGGTTAAATTTCAACAGTCAGTGAATAAGCCACAAAAATTAGCAAACTAAGCTACAGCTATAGTTATCAGACTATTAGAAAGAATTTTAAGCAAATTATTGACTATTTCCTTACAGCTGATAGTATGATTGCAGAAACTCTAAAGGAAGAGATACAGCATGCCTTGCAAAACGTTCAGGAAACTGGCCTGATTGTGAAGACAATTTTTTCTTATCAGGGCTCAAATAACTTTAAAATGCATATGCTCTTTGATGTATCATGCAATAAACCAGCAATTGTCTCAAACAGGCAGAAGATTTATATATTTTTTGATGCATCACATTTGTTTAAATCTGTTAGGAATAACTTCAAGAAATCTGATGTTCTATTTACAAACGGGTAGCATCTTTTAGGCATATTGCAGAATTTTACGAAAATGTTCAAGCCATGAACCCTAGACTGGCTCCCAAAATAAGTAAACATCATATTGAATTGCCAAATTTTACCACGATCAGCTAACTAGCTTTTAAGCCACTCTGTCAGTCGTGGTATTTTAACCTGGTAGCTTTGAACAACATGCCAAGGACTTCAGCTTTTACTTCTGACTTAATTAATGATTTTGGTTTGTTATTTGATATATTTAATCCGTCCCAGAAGTCAGATGCCAAAGTTTATCGCAGCGCTCTATCGAGGGATTGTCCACACTGGAAATTTTTGGGAGAAATTGAAAGAAAACGATGTGCAATGGAGTTCCTTGATTACAAGAGATTTGTTCCACATTGTGTCAAGGGCTGACTTCTGAATATTTCGGCGGTGAAGCAGCTATGAATGGAATTATCTGAAAAATTTAATTAAAATTTTTCACTGACTTGAAGACTGACTCAAGACTGCTTGGAAAATGTTTTTTTCAATTATTAGAAGCAAAGGTTTTCATAACTTCACGCAAGAATGTTTAACATTTAGATCAGCTGTTCGAGGTGTTATGAGCAACCAAATGTTGATTCCATTCTGTGATAGGAATTGTGAACTTGATTTTTCCAAATGTTAATTATTGAAATCTTGTTATAAGAAACATTGTGCTGGAATAAAGTTAACAGAGAAACTGAATGAAGACAGCAAGCAAGTTGAAGTGGTTATAGACATAGTGCAACAAAGTAGTATTAATTATGTAGCTGGATGGGCATGCAACGAACGTCCTCATGATGTGTGTAGGGATCACTTGGCATCCATGCATGACTCAATTACTACTATTGACATACATATTCAAATGAAAAAATATGAAAATTCAACCTTAGTTTACCCAAATGAGAACATAGCAGTTATTTCACAAAATATTTATTTTCTCTTTACCAGTAAGTTTAATACATTTCTTGCAGAGTCACGCTCAGGGGTCACAGACAGATTAATGCAAGAACTGGAAGTTCCTTCAAATTGTCCTGTTTGTTCTGATTGTATAAAATTATTTTCTGGAATATTGTTTAATGTTGTTAATAAATGATTTTAAAGAAAATAGTAATGATAGTGCAAGTAAAAGTGTCCAGCACAAAACAAACAAAAAAGTAAAAAAAAAAATTGAACTCATGTAATGCCGTTCTCATAATCTGTGCACAGTGAAACCTCTTTTAATGTATGCATCAAGAGATATGTAATTTTGCAGTTTGTAATAATGAGGTGTGTATTAACAAGTGTTAGGTATAATCATAAATTAAAAAAACTAAGTTTAATATGTGGCTCAGCATAATGGAAAAGTTGGTATTTTTACCACACAAACATGCTACCATTTTGCTTGTATATTTGACATTACATTATAATAATAATTAGAAAATAATTTTTCTTAGCCAGTAAAGTTAATATTTGATTCCCTATCTACCTAACTATTGTTATTGCTGCTTTAAAAATGGGTTTGGTGTAAGATATGTATATTGCCAAACGTCTTATATTTACGTTTGTGACACGTATATCACAAAATGTATTTTCACAAAATTTTATTCAAGTATATCATGTTAACATGTTCGTAACTCCTGTATAGTACTCTCATGTGCATCATTTTTGTAAAGGAAGCTAAGCTGTTGTACTGGCGTAGTTACCCACAACTGCTTCTATCTTTATACATAGTTAAGATTCCATTGAAACCATTGCTAATTGGAGGATATAATTTAGTACAGTTCAGGCTAGTACAGAATTGTTTGACAGGCATTGTGACCAATCTTCATAGCATGTTTACAGTAAGTGCTCATATTTCCAATGTAATGTATCAGCTGATAAGTTCTTGCGTGGTGTATGATGTTTATATTGGCAAGCTTGACTACTGCATTGGAAATAAATAGTATTCAGAATAAAAATTATTATTTACAAATTAAATTATAATTGTAGTGTTTATTGTGTTAATTATTTTTAAGATGTAATATGTAATTATTTTGGGTTATATATAATTACTTCTAAAGTATTTTTCAAGCTATTGTGGCAGATAATGGATAGAGTACGAGTACGTGAAAAGTTTCCAACCCGGTAAACACCATTGTGAAGCACTTGCTTTATATTCGTCTATGGTCACGTGTACAGGAGTGCCCTGCAGGTGTAGTCGGATATATAATTTGAAATTTATCGTTTTTATATTTGCCTATTTCATTAGGCATAGTTGGTTGTAGGTGCCTTAAAATGTAGTCTGACTGAGTGAAATGTAATATCGTCATGTTGTGACTGTTCTTCTTTGTTTCGCCATTTTTTTCCTTATCATGAAGCGTCTTAAACGTATTTACATTCCGACGTTATAGTTTGTTGGTTTCAAGAAACAAGTCAAGAGTTCTATGAGTATGTAAGTAAATTTCTGCGATAAGTGCCATGTTATCACGTTCTGTTCCTTCGGTGGAGTTAAATCTTTTCCTCTTATAGTAGTTCGAAAGTTAGTTCCATACGTGCAAAATTTTTCATTGCTCCATTTAAACACTATGGAACTCACACTGCTATTGTCCTGTAAAAAGAACCCGGATACAATGTGTCTCAAGAAAGATGTTCAAGTTCCCCCTCCCATACAATAAAATAAAAAGTACCAACTGTATTGGGCTTTACGTAATCCTCACAAAAATAAACATTTTGAAATTTCAACTTGGCTATATTATCCTACTCTTAAACATAAGTTTTTAAGTGTCTACGACGAAAGGAGAAAACAGGAAAATCTGAAAATGTATGTATTGGCCTCATAGCATTTGTTTACAAACATTGTTTTCTTCACCGCAAGAATAGCTTTGGCATAATGACACTTTTAACTATCTGTGCTAATATGAAATGAACAATGGTGTGAATAGTTAGCCAACAAAAGAGAAGGGGGAGGGCGTGATATTTTGCATGTTTCGTGTTGAACCCCACTGCCCCCTTCCCACTTCTTTAACCACAGGATTTGCTTTTTCATTCTCCGAAATGAGAGACTTTCAAATTGACCTCGTATCCGCTTCGCAAGGTGACCTAGAGAGATGACAATGGGGTTACCAGAACACGTGAAGTGGTTAATATTGCTAGGATTATAAAGACGCAGTCATTATCAGTAACTGCTGTGGCTACTGTGGAAATTGGGGTACATACACCTTGTACTTTACATACCCCCTTAAGAAAAAATCACTCGGCGATAGTTTGGGCGAACTGAGGGCTACATCATCAATAACACATCTTCCAACCCAGTATGGCTAATCCATCATTGTGGAAGATGCTCAAATCATTTGATTGTGTACGAGGTTATGCAAATGTGATGGAGCACTGTATTGCTGTGATATCAAGTCGAGCACCTCTTCTTTAAGCTGGGACAGTATGTCGAGTTAGGTTATTGTTAAAACAGTAGACAGTTTGAAGAAGAAAGGTTCAAACATACTGCGATTGGTCATAGCTGTAGAAAACATTTACCTTCAGAGAATCACATTCATATTCCAGTGTAGCATGCAGGTTTTCTGTACCCCAAACTCTCAAATTTTATCTATTCACTTTGCCACTTAAGTAGAGAGCGAAGTAGAGAAGTTTTGGTGGCTTTTAACAATGAGATATTAATAGCCAGAGAGGATGAAACGAGGTGGATGGGGCACAGCGCTGAAATTCAAGGGCAGGGGATACAGGATATCCCTGAGAAAACTCCTCTAGAACCAAACCAGCGTTGCGAAAATTCAGGAATGT
Source organism: Clitarchus hookeri (assembly GCA_002778355.1). Taxonomy (NCBI): domain Eukaryota; kingdom Metazoa; phylum Arthropoda; class Insecta; order Phasmatodea; family Phasmatidae; genus Clitarchus; species Clitarchus hookeri. Next base: position 54,909 of record NQII01003197.1, read on the forward strand.
ACCTGCCGGAATCAAAGTGTAGAGTTTTTGTGAATATTGATGTCCAAGTGCACATTTATTTACCCATATAATAGTGTAAACTGTACTGATGCTGTTGTTTGTACATAACGTTTAAAGTTGCTGTTTGTAAAGTTTCTTATTGAAAATAAATTAATTTTGTAATGTGAAGTGCTTACTTTCCTTGTAACATATTATACTGGTCAACGTTTTAATCTTGGAAATTAACAAAATTGTACAAGGTAATATGCCAAAGTGTTTGTGTGTAATCTACCCTGCCATTTCTAAGAGGCTGTAATAATGACCTGACTATGACGATATATAAATTTTCAGTTTTTTTATTGTAAGAAACTTATAATTTTTAACTCTTGTGAAGAATGTAGAAACTTACAACTGCAAATTTTTATATTCTTTTTTGTTTAAATTTAGCGCAATCGTAAGTAGTGGTGTTTGCATGCTGCTATTGTTTGCGCATCTTTCCATTAAATTAGACCCTAAATCTTTCTGTTATGCTTTGATGTGTGGGAGAAAATCAATCAACTCCACTCTTCATGCTAGTAAATGCTCCAAAATAAGTGTTTGGCAGCTTGTGCGGACAGGGGAAAAAAAAAAGCTATCGTAGTTATTTTTGTTTTTTTTTGTCACAGTAGCACTGTGCAGTTTCAAATAATGAAATGTATTTGAATTTCACTAACAGCGAGACATAGGTGTATGCAGTTCTGATGCATTCTTTACACTGAAAATAAGTACATGTGTAATGTAAGGACAACTTAATTGCATGTCAATAATGATTTAAATAAAAATAAATCTCTTTTTAATTTATAAAGCAATTCATTTGTGTACGTTCTATACATCAATATAAACGAAAACTATGATTTTACACCTTCATCAATTACATTTCCCCCTTAAATACACCAGTTTACTCAGGCCCTAAAATTTCCCAGTAATAAGTACGTTTTACATACCTGCCAATCACACAGCAGTTTATCATTGCTTCTCTTATATTACTTTTCTTATACACGTGGTACACACAATTTTATGTTCAGATGTCTTGTACGGATAAATCATCTTCAGAGAAATTCTTTTGTTTCTCATCATCCCAGTATGTTATTGAAACATTAATAGAAGTATTGGTTGCTCAGTAATGGGTGAGCCACCCCTTTCATTAGCAGAGTAAGTGATCATTTATCTTTCCACGTTAAGAATAAAACAATTAGGGCATTAGTTGATAACGCTGCCTAATTGAGTGGTCCTGTATCTATGGTGATAGAGATAACGTGTTAAAAACAAACACCTTTTGTGATCACTACAAGCTTAATTTTGGCTAGCCTGATAAAATTGAAGCTTGCAGTAAAAACACTACAGGTTTTTCCATTTATTAAAACTTATTAGCACTGCAAATTGTAATACATTTGTGTATGCAAACTTTTTCTGTTTCTAATGAAATGATTGGTTGATTTAAGAAATTCTGCAGTGTTTGTATACAACACAGTTTTACGAAAAGTGTGTCTGCTGTGAAATTGTTTGGCACTGAAAAATACTAGCCAGAAATGTCGCAGGATTAGACTGAATGGTAGTTAAAATGTAGGTAATAATGGATTGAAATGCAGTTAAATTTAAAATAAAAAAATTGCATCGTGAAAATTTTATTAAACAGGCTAACAGTGCTATTGGTTATAAATGCCAAAAGAGTTGAGACATCTACCCTCAAAAACTCAACTATAGTTAAATCTACGAAGGGCGTTAATATTAAAAATTGACTTTATGTTTCAAAGTCCTTTCAAATTTTCGTTGTTTAGCTCACAACTTAAACTTGCATTAAAACTATCAATAATCTACATTATTAGCAACTTTTTAATATGAAATTATAAAATCAGTTGTCGTCCTTTCACACTTCCCTTCATTGACACAAATGTTAATTTGTCCCTAGAAAAGTTTATAATATGGGATCTACTGTACATGCGTTGTTCCTTAATGCGATATAGAAATATAAATTTCACAAATATGATTTTGCGGATAGAGGAAATAGATCTTCTACAATATTTTTTAGTCGATAGAATTTGCATAAGTTTACTGTGTAAACAGTCTTGACATTTAATCCCTAGGTTAGCCCCTTGTAATGGTATTTCAGCTATAAATTTCTGCTTAATCACTCAAAAATGGATCGTTGTAGGTCCAAGTGTTGCCACTTACGTTAATATATTATACTAGCAGAATTTCCTGTGTTACCTGAAATAAGCCCTTTAATACGAATAATATCATGCTAATTTTTGGTGAATTTATCTTTAAAATAGGTGAACAGCAGTCAACGAAAATTAAGAAAAAAACAGGAAACTTATAGGGCAGTTTTTACTATTCAAGTCACTGGAACAGTTGATCAGTTCCATGCCTCATGCACATCGAAAATGAAATATGGCTGCATAAGAAAAGAATCACAACCATTAAAGTGGAAGTGAGATTGTTCTTCCTCTGAACATATTACACCTCTCCTAGGCAGTCACGTATGACAGTTGTCATATTGATAGTATCGCATTATATAATCGTAAGAAAACCACATGCGAAAAAAAAAAGACATTAGTAACTAGACTGCGACGCGTCTCTTAATCCCACAACTTAGCCATAAAAAAATATATGTGTGTATATATTATAATGCAAGTGTGTTCCATCATAAACGCAGTCACTTGCACCTGGGATAAGACATGTAAAATTAATATGGTTTGTTTAATTATCAAAATAACCCAATCCGGCACATCTTTAAAGATATGGACATACCACTTGTGATTATTTCTTTCTTTATTCAGTGCTAGAGTTTCATACTAAAACGTATTCTAAATGAAGTATGTTTAAACACAGCTTCAGAAAAAAACAACGGTACATTGGAATTTACATCCATATATTCACAGATTCTCGTACTCTAAGGAACAGACAGGATCTTAATCGCCCAAAACATGACATGTAAATATGAATTTCACTGATATCGTTTAGCTAACGCCACTAGAAACGCTGTAGTAACGTGTCTCGGGTTTCGCCTATGGTAAAATCGCTTAGTTTCCCATATTGACCTACTACAATATTTGCCCATATACAGATTTGCAGAGCCTGGCGTATCTCTTCGGCCTTCAATAGTCCTGTCACCTTATTCAATATATGTCTGGCAATGAAAGCGAAATTATTCACACTGGTAACGTCTCTTTTCAGATCGGATTGTGAGGAATATAATTGCATCATTTTCTGCAACTCATTTGTAGTAGGAGGAGGACTACTACATACATAACTGGAGTTAGCTGTTCTGTAAGTCCTTTACCTTGAACTTGAAGCGAAACACTGACGAAGGCCACTTCTCTAGTTGATGCTGAAGCCATTTTGGACCATGCCACTACAAATGAGAATTTTTGAAAATTTTAGTGTCAACTCCTCTAGAAATCAAATCAGCTAAATTGTTTTATGATTGTATATGTCGCCGTTTCCTGCATTGTGTTGACTACTGGATGTGATAAAATCTGTTTGCAATGAACGGCTTCCACCTTGTGGCTGGGGAGGCTATCCAAGAAATTTTTATCGTGAAATCTTACTACAGTGTGATGCTATAAATATTACGTCCTAGGATGGGCAGTGTTTTATTCAATAAGCCAGTAAGTAGCACTGTTCCAAATAGTTCAATTTGTGGAAGAGTGATGATGGATTTTACTGGTTCAACCCATGATATCAAAGATATTCTTACTGTGATGTCACCCTTTAAAAAGACAGAGCATACATAAAGGAGAGCACAATAAATTCCTCCACTGGCATCTGGGAATCCATCGAGTCGTATGTGACAAATTGCACTCTTGACTAGTGCATGCCTCTCAACTTCAATCTCTTTGACTGCTGGTAGTGTCTTGTAGAGACTTTGTCACTGCAATGTCAACTCGAACAGAAGTGTTTGATCCCAGCCGAAACTACTGAGACAAGAGTTGTTGCAGAAACATTTTGTAGCATATAACAACAAAACTAATCAACCCCATGGGGTTAAATATGGATGCAACTGTGGATGGAATTTCAAATTTGGTGACAACAGTAATTATACCATTGACACTATTAACTGTTCATGTCTTTTAAGTTTGCCATAGCAGGCCATGTACTCTCACCTCATCTAAACATTATAAAAAATGAGGTAACTGGGTTTTTCTATCCTTTGGTGAAATAGCTTTCAGCATGGCTAGGTTATTTGTGCAAAATTTTCTGAGGGAAAAGCCTCCACATTTAAAAACCTCTATCATTTTTTCTGTAAATGTAGAGCTTCCTCCACTGTGTTTGATTCGGAGAGTGCATCATCTACATAAAAACCCCTCCTCAAAGCTTCTGCTGTATCCGGATAAAAATGGCTTCACCTTCCGTTATCTATTGTAAACACGGAGTTGCCAAAAAACAAAGGCGCAGAAACTGTCCCATTTGTAAGAGTACCAAGTTCTGAACGCTTGACAGGATCATTTGGAGAATCTCACCATACAATCCTCTGCAAGCCAGTATCTCTAGGATACACTTTGATCTGCCTATACATCTTTGCAACTCCTGCAATGAAGAATACTGCATGTGTCATGAATCGCACGACGAGTGAGTAGAAGTCTTGCTTTATTGTTGCTCCGACCGAAATGTTGTCATTAAGTGACATGCCAGTGGTTGTTTTTGCAGAGGAATCAAATACCACTCTTGCTTTGGTGGCTGAACTTGACGTCTTTACCGGTGTATGATGTGGTAAGTAGCATNAGGATAAAAATGGCTTCATCTTCCGTTAGCTATTGTAAACACCGAGTTGCCAAAAAAAAAGGTGCAGAAACTGTCCCATTTGTAAGAGTACCAAGTTCTGAACGCTTGACAGGATCATTTGGAGAATCTCACCATACAATCCTCTGCAAGCCAGTATCTCTAGGATACACTTTGATCTGCCTATACATCTTTGCAATTCCTGCAATGAAGAATACTGCATGTGTCATGAATCGCACGACGAGTGAGTAGAAGTCTTGCTTTATTGTTGCTCCGACCGAAATGTTATCATTAAGTGACATGCCAGTGGTTGTTTTTGCAGAGGAATCAAATACCACTCTTGCTTTGGTGGCTGAACTTGACGNTCATTAAGTGACATGCCAGTGGTTGTTTTTGCAGAGGAATCAAATACCACTCTTGCTTTGGTGGCTGAACTTGACGTCTTTACCGGTGTATGATGTGGTAAGTAGCATGTGACTTGCTGGTCCCCACTTTTGTTCTTTACTTCAGACATATCACCCAGCGTTTCATATTTTTGCATGAATACATTGTATGCCTTGCAAAGCTCTGGTTACTTGTGATGTCGAAAGGAAGTTGATGCAGACCTTTGAGTACATGATCATATTAATTCTCCAGCTGAAGTCCATTTTGGCTTCATGGTGATCTTGAAGTGTGCCTGCTATTAGAATCCCATGTAGTATGGGCTTTAAATTGTTCCTAATTCTTTGATTAAGGAACCATATCTAATTCTTCAGTATCTGAAACTATTATAATTTCTTGTCCAACATTAAGTCTCGTCTAGAGAGTAGAGATTACAGTAGCGAAGATATTTCTTCCCTATTCGACTTAAAATGGCCAGACATAATGTAACTGCTTTGTTTCCTTGCTTCTTGAAGTATGAGATAGCAGCCTGGCCTGGATTTTTTGTTCCTCCTCAAATTATGCCCGAAAAATTCAATTCCAATGAGCAATTAAATTCTTCAAGGTTGATCGAACTTACCACCTTCTAGCACAATACTACACTGGAGGTTCCATCCTTGGGTATCAGTGGATAAAGCTGGAATATTAAAGATTAATTTTTGTAATATTGCAAACTTGATATTTGCCTTGAAAGTGCTAGTATTGGAATGCAGCTCAACAATGATGCTATGGGTTGCTTGTGCACATGTATCACTAATTCATTTCATGCGTATTTTGTGACATGACTTTCGATGATATAGCAATGTATCACAGGAGTCTGTTATAAAATAAATTTGTGATGCCGAGTCCAACAGGGCACGGCAGGAGTGCAACATGCTTCATAACTTCACTATAGTTGTGGAAAACAATAAATGTGTGCTATCTCTGGTATTCAGGCTACAGTAAATAGCTGATGAACCTGGCCCGTTACCTGTTCTGTTACACCCAGACTCCTGTGATTTACTACCATCACATTGATCTAGTTATGTGATGATTTGATTCTCTTGCATTTCACGATATAGTTATGTGTGATGCATTTTGTGGCATTCCCTACACCAGCTGAAACGCCACTGGGATTAATGGTGGGATGTTCGCAGGCAATTGAAGGAAAGGTTGTGATGTACTACACTCTCGTGCTCTCCTATACTAGTCTGAGCAAAAAATGACATTTGTAAACTACATGATTTTCTTTACTAATTGGACACTGATTACCATTTGTTACCACAAAGGTGATAATATGTTTAAAAGTACTGACTAGCCTTAAACTGTTATAGGGTTGTGTTAGTACTATTATTTAAATTCGAGTCTTTGCCAGATTGGATGAGTTCTAATGCCCAACACCTTTTTTTTTTATCAAAAATGTTAACAGTTCTTTTAGTATGGGAAATTAAGAGGCTGCAGTTTCATGCTGCCATTATTTTCATGTGCTACTGCTCCTGTTGTTAAACATGATGTGTATTAGCAGTATTTCATGGAGAGGTATGTCAATTTTTATGGTAGTTAAAGCATATAATTTACATGTGACATGACTGTCTAGCTGTCGCAGTTGCGGACCCAACTCCTTGCAAACCTTATGAGGTGCTAGTAGTTATGTTACATATTTTGCTGCAAATATCTTGGTATTGTTATAGTGCTGGTTTAACAACTGCCAGGTACTGAAAAGTTGTCATTTGAGATTATGTGATTTTGCAGCAATTTATGTGCTTCGTCCTTCAAAGACGATATTGAGTATTGAAGTTTATGCACATTTGGAAGAAGTTTGTGGTCAATAATAAAACTCTTGAAAGTGTCCCTGAATTAAATCTATGTCGTAAATTCACCAGAAAATTTGGTTATATTTACCGCTGGGAGTGGCAAAAAAGCTATGAGTGGATGTGAGATTCTGCTGGTTTGTCTTCCCATTACTTGATTCAGTTTTAGCTTTCAGCTTTGTCTATAGTGTTTCCAATTACTTCTTCTTTAGATAAAATATTTTTTCAAATTTCGCTCTGTGTTTACTGTGATCCGTATCTCCACCGCCCAATCCTAAGCTTAATTGAATTTAACCGAAGTGCGACCACAAATCAGGGAGCGCAACCAACCTACTTCTCATTTGAATAATATTCTGAAATTCGCTGTAATTTGGCGCGAATGTTTGCATGCATGCGAGTAAATAAACTCTTGTATACCGCCTGCTGTCTTTTAAGACGTTTGCTCTTTTCTTCCTCCATTATTAGAGCAATATGGGGCAGTGTGGCTAGTGGGTCGGATCGTTACTCAGAAATGGAAAGCCTGTGAAAATACCTGACTCACCTGTAGCTTCAGAATAGATACTGGATGTCAGTAATGGAGGTTTGAACTGCGACAGTCCTGCTGGTTGGTGCGCGCGGTTGTTGGAAATGACTATCGCAGATGAGCGGTAGTTCAGGCATCCTGCCAAGGCGGCTCTCACCCCCCGGGTTAGTGTGGTTGGGGGCTTGCCGACACGACCATATCGCGGTATCCCACGATCGCTCTCTCACCCCCGCTGGGCGGCAGGACACACGGCGAAGTTTTCACATTGGACACAATCCCGAGGGCGAGCGCTTGCTTCCCGCATCGACATACATAAAACAGCAGATGAGCGTGGAACCAATTAATACTTATTTGTCGTACCGATCCCCGCCCGAATTATCAAAAATATGTTGGTAATTGAAAGGGATTGCTTGGTAAAAAAAAATGTATAATCTGTAGTAACTTTACTGCCCCACTGACTACATCGTACTGTTCCCTCTCGACCAAGGCTGGGCCTCCCTTCCTGCTGGATGGGAGATGCAGGATCATGTTTAACAAACTCTCCCTCCACAATTCTAGCAAATCGTGTATTGTGTGGTTACAACATAATACATTCCTTCTATTATGCGGCTAGAGTTTCCAGTTTTAGTGACTATTTGATGTCTGTATTCTTAGTTGTTTTCTGTTCAAGGTCAATTGAGCATTTTTGAAACGCTTGCCTAGAAACTAGTTTCCCTCTCATTTTGTGTCCTTCCACTAAATGTAAGGTTAACATTGACACGGACCGCCTCATTTTATTGATGTGTCANTATTTGTCGTACCGATCCCCGCCCGAATTATCAAAAATATGTTGGTAATTGAAAGGGATTGCTTGGTAAAAAAAAATGTATAATCTGTAGTAACTTTACTGCCCCACTGACTACATCGTACTGTTCCCTCTCGACCAAGGCTGGGCCTCCCTTCCTGCTGGATGGGAGATGCAGGATCATGTTTAACAAACTCTCCCTCCACAATTCTAGCAAATCGTGTATTGTGTGGTTACAGCATAATACATTCCCTCTATTATGCGGCTAGAGTTTCCAGTATTAGTGACTATTTGATGTCTGTATTCTTAGGTGTTTTCTGTTCAAGGTCAATTGAGCATTTTTGAAACGCTTGCTGAGAAACTAGTGTCCCTCTCATTTTGTGTCCTTCCACTAAATGTAAGGTTAACATTGACACGGACCGCCTCATTTTATTGATGTGTCACCCAAATCGATATCAAGGCAATTTTAGTAAAATAAATGTGTTAATATTATATAAATTCGTGCTCTTACATGTAAAAAAAAACCACAAAAATTATTTAGACTGCAGAAGTCATAAATGTACTTTTATAAATTTGTTGCCAACTTAAATGTAAGCCTGTATGCTAGTGTGTATTGCAGTATTCGTGTTGTTACGGACATAAATTATTTTTGGAACGGCTGATTAAAAAAGTTTTATATTTATCGTGAATAGCATTTATTCTGTTGTTAGAATGTAATTCTAGTATGGTATTTCACTCCGCAGGCTTGTAAGGAGGTGGGCGTAAGGAGAGGTTGCGCCACTAGGACATGTCTTCCGGGGCAGGATGAAGCCTTTGATCTGCGTGGGCTGCCTGAGCTGAATGCAGGAGAGAACTTTTGTTCTCACTTTAAGACTGGACGCCGCGATATCTCTAGGGATTTGGCAGCCTATCTGCAGTAGGCGTTGCGTCGCCGGCCATCCTGCCTCTCCACCATTTTCTCCACAAATGACCCATCTAGCTCCACAAATGACCCATTTTACTCAGTCTCTGACACCTGCGAACTGACTTCGGCATTATTACTCCTGCAGACTGACTCCTGCCGACTGACTCCTGCATGTGATGGCCTAATGCCTGCACGTGAGTGGAAGCTGAAATCACCTAAAAACTCGGTGATTGGCTGGTATTTGTCCCCACAATGTCTTATTGGTGTAATATGATTGGTGAAATGTCAACAAGACGTCATAGGGCTTCCATACGTGTATATTATAAGCAGTTGGGGCTTAGTTTGACAGAAACTGACGTAAAAGATACACCGTCTCAGCTTGTGAAAGCAATAAAAAAATATTATGGAGCCAAGGTTGTGGGATCGGCAGCAGTACCTACAGCAGTACTACCATCGACTTCTTCAGGCACTGACAGGGCCATCGACGTATTCTAATGGGTTACTCACAGCAGTGCCATCGTCGACTTCTTCAGGCACGCAGCCAAAAATACCATCGATTTATTCAGATTAGTCACCTACAGCATTGTCGCCATTGACTTCTTCGGTAATGTCAACGACTTCTTCGAATGTAGCAACTACAGCAGTGTCGTCATCGATGACTTCGGCAAGGCTCCATTGCTGTTACTGTGACAAGATATTTGCCTACAGCCAAGGTGCAAGGAAGCATGAAAGAACTACTTGTGTCAAGGGTCCCTTATGTGCTATGCAACAATGTGTTAAGTACAAATGTCTGTTAAAACAAATTGATAAGCTGAAGAGACATATGAAAAACTGTAAAGGCATAGTTCCTGCAGTTAAGAAATGTCCTGTACTAGCTATTGGCGATACCATATCGAATGGATTCTACCTAAAAATATCAGCATTCAAGGGAATTAATTGAAAATGACTTTGTTGGTACGAAATACATATGTACATACCTGGACCACATTAAGAAAAGGATAATGACTCAATTAACAGTAGAAATATAAGAAGGTCCCATAAAATATAACATAAGGATAAAGAAACCAGCCAGCGGGCATTCAAGACTGCGAATAATGCATTGAACAACGTTGATAGCATTCCAGAGTCTGTAGAGGCATTGAAAGAAAAACTTTGTCGTGAAGAATAATATACATTGCTAAGGGTTCTGGGTGGATGCTTGCTATCACAGACTGTCTCGAGCTGCTTATAAGCAGATTATATTAATTACGTGAAAAGTGAGCATGTTATTGGAAAAACACTGAATGTATATGTGGAGAATGTGAGGATTCCTCTTTTTTATGTTAGTTGTCTGATGTATGTAAAACATATATAATTCTAATGAATAAACAAAAGCTTTTTATTTCTCGCTAGTGTTGATGTACCTTGTCCTAGCATGCCTACTTTTTCTGATATAGGGAATATGGTAGTCCTTGTTTAAATATATGCCACTACAAGCCGTTACTGTAAGTGAGCATGATAATAAAAATTAATGAGATGTTGTGGGAAAAATGTGCAGATTTGAATGTTAGTACTTCAAGATTTCTTGTGTAGGCCAATCAGTGCATGTGCATGATCATTGATAATGAAGCAAAAGTATTTGTTCAAGCATACAAAAAAAGAGTGGATCAATACTGTAATACATTCTAAGCATGTTGCAAGTTGCAGTCTTGGAAGTATGCTGTTAAAGTAATATAAATTTGGCCATGAGACATGGAGGGAATGGAGGGCGAAAGCTGAGTCGAGCCTTGCTAGACCTGCTTCAGTGCAGTATATGGCGAAGAGAAGTCCTACATAAATGTCAACATGCCTGGTCCTGCTCTAATACACCTAAGTTATTTTTCTAGTAAACTAAAATTACAAACTAATTGGATGATCTTGATGGTTAAAAAACAATATCAAATGTTATAATCAAATATTGCAGAAGTGATGTAATCCAATATGGTGGCTCGAGAGGTACGAGTAATCAACAGGCCACTAAATCGAGGTGTAATGGCCGAGCATAAATAAAATATAATATGGTGTCCTGGTGACTAAATCAAGAAGGAATGATAGAGAAGCAAATGAAGATTACTAAGAAAAATGAAATCAAATATAGTGGTCATGGCATGACAATGCATGAAAGAAAGGTGTTGACGACGGCCCGCCTGGTAGCTTAAACAAATACAATTATAGATGGCTGACATGGAATGATAGCGCATAAGTATGTGGGAAACATGGTGACGATATTTTGTAAGATGGGGGGTGGTGATGAAAACTAAGATGGCTGACATGGAATAACAAAGCATGGATAAAATGCAAGATGGTAGATGGAGTGCATATAAGAAGCAATGACTGGACATGATGGAAAGGTGACTAAGCAACATGGAATCCAAGATGGTAGTCGATGTTAATAATGCAATTTCTTCCTTGTTTTTTTTATTTTTTCCTATTATATAATTTTTCTATACAATTTGGGTTAAAGGTCAACTAGGGTCAAGGTCAAGGTTGTCAACAACCAACATGGTGACTAAACCGACAACTCGACTTCCGGTGAAATCAACAATTAATATAATACCATCACCTAGGTAATGCAAATGAAAATGAAAGACAAAACAAAAATTAATATGGTGGATGGAGTGCATTCGACAGATTGAGCAAAGCTGAGGGGGGTGGAGGTTTATCTACTAATCAGCCAATGAGAAACATTCATGGCGGGTAGAACGAGTGTGAATAATCAGCCAATAAAAAATCTGTTTGGGGGTAAAGCGAACGCAATTAATTAACGAAAGAGAAAAATTGATGGAATAAGTGGAGGGGAACCGACTAATTAACAAATGAGAAACATTGGCGAGGATAAGTCGTCTGCTGGAAGTGGTGCTGAGGGAACCTCCGGAAATATACTTTTATAACCTACTAATTTTTTTTAAACAGATGCCAGCCTAAAATATCTTAAAATTTGTTTAGCATTACAGTACAATGGCAAGTGTATTAGCTGACAACATGTTGATAAAAATACAGCCTTCACTTGACGCACCAGCAGATGGCAAAAGGATACATAGACGAAAAATAAACATTGGCGCTACTTTCGTCGAACTGCCAGAATCTCGCCAACTTACATGAAACAGACCATACCCAGGTTCCCGACGACAGCGCTGTCGCACCGGCCAGTTGGTCCGCGGGCTGGTGTTCGAGTATTCCCAGCCACCCCAGGGCCTGGGGATCGCCTATCCGCCACCTGGAGCCGCGACGAGTTGCGGAATAAATAGTCGCCGCACCCAAGTTGCTGCAGTCCCGCCGCACTCACAGAAATCCTCGCCTTCGCTGGTCCCAAGAGGCGAGCAGATCCCGGAGAGGGAGTAGCCAAGAGCACGATGTTCATCCCACAGCAGCTCGGCTCGTGGGAGAGCGAACTAGTTTAGTTAAAATTGGGGAATTTTGTCCCAGACTGATAGGAGATTTTCCGTCTCGTCGCGGGTTTTAGTGTTGCTTTCTCATATTACGTGGTGTCTTAAATTACATTTTCAAATTGTAATCGGGGCATTTTAAGTCATATGTTACGTCATTTATTGTCTGGGGAATATTTTCCTAATCTTAATTACCGGGTTCTTATGTGTGGCAAGTTTATCGTAGAACTTGTTGTTTTCTGTTATAAGTTTATTTTCAATAAACGGGATTTTAAGTACATTATGCGAATCTACTGTTCCGGAGAATCTGCGTGCATATCTTGTTATTCTTAAGTATTTGTTTTGTACGACTCGCAGATTCTTAACTAAGGATTTAACTGCGTTTCCCCAGACTTTTTGTGAATACATCATTGCTGATCTGACTATGGCAGTGTATGTTAATAGCTTTAATCTCGTCGGAAGTTTAGGGTTTTCAAGCAACGAGTACAATTGTCAGATTTTTTCTTTTGCTGAATTTTTAATGTTATTTATATGTGTACCCCAGTGGAGTTTATTATCTGTAGTTATACCTAGATATTTAGCTGTTTTACTATAAGAGATTTCTACTCCATCGTATTTCATTGGTTTAGTGTTTAGTTCTTTAATGTGCCTAGTCATTAGCAAGGCCTGGGATTTTTCGGCATTTTATTTTCCAGTGCTCGCACCACTGACCGAGCTCGTCCATTTGCAACTGTGTGAGCAAGTGTGCGTAAGGCAATGTTTTGTCTTTGGCGTATATTAAGGTGTCGTCAGCATACATCTGAACTTTTGCATAGGTGCTGGGAATATCTGCAGTATACACATTGTAAAGAAAAGGTGAAAGGGCGGAACCCTGTGACACGCCTGCTGTGAGGTGGTGGGTAGAAGATTCAGAATTTTCCATTGAAACGTAAAATTCTCGGTTTGTAAAACAACTGTTTAAAAAATGGATACAACAGTCCGGGAAGTTAAAGTTGATAAGTTTTTGAAGCTGTCCCAGAATCCATACTTTGTCAAAAGCATTGGCAATATATAGAAAAATGGCGATAGTGGTTTGTTTGTTATTTAGAGTATTATATGTATCCGTGACGAAGTTTGATAGAGCGTGGTTGTGCAGTGTCCAGATTTAAAGCCAAATGTAGTGTTTTGGGTATGATTCTTTTAATTTCTGCATGTTTTTTTCATCGTATGAGAAGAATTTTTTCAAAAATTTAACTGAGTGACCTCAGCAGTGATATCGGACGCCGGTTTTGGGGAAGGCAGGGGTCTTTTCCGGGTTTTGGGATCGTTATTACTTTAGCCCGTTTCCAGTCTGCCGAAAAGTGGTTATATTTTAATATAACATAAAATATGTTTATTAATATACAAAGAGCTGGATATGGTAAGTTTTTTTTATTAACAGACAGACATTTTTATCAGGCCCCGGAGTTTTTTTGGGGTGAACTGATTTTAAAATGAGCAGTAGTTCTGGTAATGTTACTAGTTATGGTTTTTTTCCCTAGGTTTTTTTTCGCAATAAATGCGTTTTTTGTGGTATTTACATCCCGAGTGAAGTTAGGTTCTCCGAGGTTTATATTTGGTGTGAACTGGTTGGCGAGAGAATCAGCTATGGCTTCTGCCTTATCTATTGGTGCATATTTTAATCCTGAAGGAGAAGCGATTTTACCTCGCAGAATTTTAGAGATTCACCAAATAGTTTTAATATTGTCGGCTATTTCTGTAACAAAGGTTTCCCGTTTATTTATTCGGAGCTTTGCTAATTTATTACGTAAAACGTTTTTACGCTTATTGTATCTGGTTTTAAGTTCTTGGGTTCTGTATCGTTGATAATCGCCTAGCTTGTCGTTTTACAGCCAGCAAAATGTCTATGTCCAGGTAGCTTTGTTTAAGAAATTGCCGCTTGTTAAGTAATTGAGTGTTTTTCTTTAGTTGAAATTTAATTGTCTTTTAAAATATTTATATTTCCGGTTAAATGCCATTTTTAAGTTTTATTGCTATTGGTTGGTCCGTTAAAATTTCGTCCAGGTCGGTTTAATATTTGTCCCAGTTGGTTTGTGGCAGTTTATTTAAAATTACTTCGGGATGTTTCATTAATATTTATTAGTATGTTTGAAATATAAGTGGCCTTAAAAACACAATTGTTACTGTTTGTTTTGTAGTGTAGAAAAGGGGTTTATTACATGGAAAGTCAGTATAGTGTGAGGATAATTTCGCTAAAAAATATTTACGTACAAAGTGCACGGTAACACTCGCCTCGGTACCAGCATCAACAAATTTATCGCGTTTTGTTAGTTTATTGAGTTTAAAACTTTCTAGTTTATAATAATTTGAATGTTATTCACGTAAGGGCAAGAGTTTCCACTACTTCATTAGATCAATATGTTATTCAAAATGATACCGTTCATAAATATACCAGCAAAACAATACCATCTCATAAAAGAAGTTAAACTAAAGTTGTCCCCCTCCCATACAAACAATAAAATAAACAGAGCCTGAGCAGTATAACTTGGCCATAATAAAAATAAAACAAGATAGAATGGTAACCAACATTGCCTTGATAATGTCATTTGTGTACTGACATTATTGTTTTAATTGACAGAGCCGCTGTGGCAGAAGCATACATTGTGGCCGATCTACTTTTGTAGAACTGTCACAATTTAGTGTACTTAAATGAAATGGATTATAATAATCACGTGTTTCAGTTTCTTACTACTTTCAATGTATGGAGTCATCAAGTTGCCATTCTTGGAAATATGCGAACGGAAAATCAACAAAATAGAGGGTAGCCGAAGTAAGAGGACAACACCTGTACGACAGAAAACTGACCGGCATGCAGCTGATATGCAGACATGTGTTCGACACTGCAGCTGGTAGACAGCAGTTCGACATGACAACCTGCTGACAGTCAGGTATTTGCCAGGCAGCTGACACACAGACAGCTGTCCGACACATCACATGATCGAAATTCTCCTGCCAGACAATTTGAAAACATAACTTTCGGTCTAATGAATGTAACCCACATTATACATCGTCCTGTTAACCTAAATACTTTAAAAGTTGTAATGAAAGGAGTGGACACGAAGAACCTCGCGAAATCTTCCTTTTGATGGCGCTCGATATAAGATCTATGGAGATGTACTGAGAAATCTTCGATTGAATACATTTCACGCAATATTCCTTACGCAAGTTAACCATTGTGCCCAAGAGAAATGGCGCAGTGATAATAATCAAAATTCGCATTCGGAAAGGCTGGGTTTGGTTTCCGGTCTGTTATTTCTCATTTCAGTTCTACGTGGTTTTCCGCAATTGCTATAGGTAAATTCTGCGACTGTTTCCTATTACAGGCCTTGGCTGACTCCTTGATCGTTCTTACTTTTTAAAGTAACTTGGCCAGTCTCTATTGACTATTCTTTAAACGAGACATTAATCTCTACATATCTTAGTTAATGGTCGTTGTAATAACTAACACATCAACTTCCGTTTGCGTGAGCTGAACATCAAGACGTTTCTCATCTTAATATCTACACAGCAGCTTCCACAGTTACCCAAATTGTTCCCCGAAAACTTTGGCTTTAAAACTTCTACTTCCTTAAATTTACCTATCAACCTGCAGGTCCCCAAATACTTGTTTCATAAAATTTTAAAATTAGGAAGATAGTAATTACTATTGTAGTAAATTTTTAATACGCAGCCTTTATGTTTTATTTGACAATAGTCATGTCTGTAGAAAATATGTATGCATTATTATTATAATTGGAATCTACATCAGAAAACCAGGTATTTAATAACTAGCCATAAAGGGGAGATTAATACAGGATGAGTATAAAAGAATACCACAACTTTGAAGTTCAATAATGTCAAAACCAAACAACTTACAACTTTTATTGACCAATCAAATAAACCTTGGAACCATGAAGTTTGTTTACCTTACATTCATAAATGTTCAATGTGACTACCATGAGCGGCCCGGACGACATCTACCCGATATTCAAACTCGTTCCACTCCCTTGTCAACATGTCCGGTGTTACGGTTTGGATGGCGTTCGTAACTCTCTGTTTGAGGTGGTGTGGGGGTAGCGAGCTTGCATTCGACACATCAATGTGAAGGGGACGGTCTGATGTTTCCTTAATGGTGCGCCACCTTATTGGCACCTAGCTGTTCGCGGATACCAGAACGAGACATGGCCGCAGCACTGGATTGGTCGAGGAGCAGCTGGTGAGCAGGCTCTTTATCACTGGTCCCCAAGAAGCCCGGATATTACCCCGTGCGATTTTTTATATAGCGGTATATAAAGGATCAAGTGCTTTGTCCACCATTACCAGCTAACATTGACTACCTCAAAACGNATTTTTTATATAGCGGTATATAAAGGATCAAGTGCTTTGTCCACCATTACCAGCTAACATTGACTACCTCAAAACGAGAGTTACGGACGCCATCCAAACCGTAACACCGGACATGCTGACAAGGGAGTGGAACGAGTTTGAATATCGGGTAGATGTCGTTTGGGCCGCTCGTGGTAGTCACATTGAACATTTATGAAAGTATGATAAACAAACGTCATGGTTCTACGGTTCATTTGATTGGTCAATCAAGGTNGTCACATTGAACATTTATGAAAGTATGATAAACAAACGTCATGGTTCTACGGTTCATTTGATTGGTCAATCAAGGTTTTAGGTTCTGTGGTTTTGATATTATAGACTTTCAAAGTTGGGGAATTCCTTTATACTCAACCTGCATAATGCCAAAAGTTCTAATCCTGCTTAATTTCTGTGGTTTCTTTAGATATTTTTTGAGATGCGGTGGGCAAGAAATGTCTCCCAGTAAAGAATTATGGACATTATTATGCCAGAAATATTTTGCCATTAAAAGACTTGGGTAGTTTGGACCTGCCTGTGTAATTATGGATAAGGATAATACGAATAAAACCGTTATTGCTGAAAAATATGACCGTATAAAACCCTCAAAGCGCAGAATGAGAATAGAAAACATCAGGTTAAAATGATGTAAGCATTCTTATTTCAGATAAAAAAACCAAAAAANAAGCGCAGAATGAGAATAGAAAACATCAGGTTAAAATGATGTAAGCATTCTTATTTCAGATAAAAAAACCAAAAAAAGAAGAATAAAAATATAATCACTGACCACAATCTTAAAATTTTAAATCTTGAATTTTTGATGATTGTGCTANAAAAAAGAAGAATAAAAATATAATCACTGACCACAATCTTAAAATTTTAAATCTTGAATTTTTGATGATTGTGCTAAAAATATTTTCGTTTGCCTATGAATTTGAATGCAATTTGTTTCATTTCTGTAATAACATGGTTGGATGACACACGCTCAATGTTTAAAAGATGTTATTTTTTTATTATGTATGAAATGTACATGCTCAAAGAAAGTAAATTTATTTTTTCACATACTAGTGCATGTGTCCTTAAATAGGGGTTTTAGCTGGGCTTAAAAACGTTAGATTACATAATAATTGCATTCCAGTGAATATTTTATATAGTTCGGAATTCGAAATGGTTTTTGTAATACTGTTGGAATAATAAATGAAACAAGAGATCTAAAGTACCACCTAGATCTGTTGCTTTAAATATTTATGTTAAAAATTTTCAAATATAATTAATTTGATTACTGCGCTGGTCTAACAGGAACTTATAATTTGAAAACGCCTGCATTAAGGATAATAATGTTTCGCTCTTAAAAATATCAGTGTATTTTCCTGACGAATATTTGTATAGCTTATTCCAAGGATCGAGAACTCATGAATGTCTTCTTATTAAGATTGCGTAGTTACACTGTTACATTAAAAAATTCTGTTTATAATGGACTTCTATTGACGTNAATGTCTTCTTATTAAGATTGCGTAGTTACACTGTTACATTAAAAAATTCTGTTTATAATGGACTTCTATTGACGTAATTCTTTCAACTGTGTTTTATTACATCAAAAAAGTTCTGTAATACTTTCCTCACGGAAAGATAAAGATAGCTATTTAAGTGACAGATCGTTCAGAAAGAGTCTAGGCCCGGAAATGTCTCTGTCACTTTCTGAGAACATTTAACCAAATCCTGACGTAGTCGTCATTAATTTGTTTTATATTTCTTGTTGTACTAGGCAGGAACAATGACCGGCGTTGGTTTATATAAAGTAAGTGAGCTGTACCTTATACGCATATCTTCGTTGAAATTCATTTTCGTAAGACCAATTATTATTGTTATTATTATTAGTTTGTGGTGTCTTTTCGATGTTAATAACTATAAATTTTAAACTGCTCTCCTGGCATCATTTGTGTCGTGCATTGTCCATTTTGATGAGTTGGACTCAACTCTTGCAATTTATTCGTTTCTAAATTTTGAATGGCTTTGAAACGTTATAGTAAGATGTATTGCTTTTGATAGTGATAAGAATAACATTTGTTTAATTATAGTATTGTTTGTTTTCAAAATTTTATATGTTCTTATTTATTATCATTATATTCTCTCACTGAATATCTCAAACGAGATCATATCTTAAATATAGTTTGCTATCAAGTTTATTTTCAATCGTAAAAAACAAAATTATATATTATTGTTGTGCATAAATAGATGTAAATAGTTTTTATGAAAAAAGTCTAAAATAAAAACACATTTATTAATCAGAAAAGAAAATCATAAATTCGTTTCATGAAATTTTGCTAACATATTTGTTGACGTGCTATCTAAAGGGCCGAGAATGAATAATGTATTTTTTCTCAGTGCCACTGGAGTGGGTGTTACTTCCTTTAACTTTAGTAAATATTGATANAATGTCTTCTTATTAAGATTGCGTAGTTACACTGTTACATTAAAAAATTCTGTTTATAATGGACTTCTATTGACGCAATTCTTTCAACTGTGTTTTATTACACCGAAAAAGTTCTGTAATACTTTCCTCACGGAAAGATAAAGATAGCTATTTAAGTGACAGATCGTTCAGAAAGAATCTAGGCCCGGAAATGTCTCTGTCACTTTCTGAGAACAATTAACCAAATCCTGACGTAGTCGTCATTAATTTGTTTTATATTTCTTGTTGTGCTAGGCAGGAACAATGACCGGCGTTGGTTTATATAAAGTAAGTGAGCTGTACCTCATACGCATATCTTCGTTGAAATTCATTTTCGTAAGACCAATTATTATTGTTATTATTAGTTTGTGGTGTCTTTTCGATGTTAATAACTATATATTTTAAACTGCTCTCCTGGCATCATTTGGGTCGTGCATTGTCCATTTTGATGAGTTGGACTCAAATCTTGCAATTTATTCGTTTCTAAATTTGGAATGGCTTTGAAACGTTATAGTAAGATGTATTGCTTTTGATAATGATAAGAATTACATTTGTTTAATTATAGTATTGTTTGATTTCTAAATTTTATATATTCTTATTTATTATCATTATATTCTCTCACTGAATATCTCAAACGAGGTCATATCTTAAATATAGTTTGCTATCAAGTTTATTTTCAATCGTAAAAAACAAAATTATATATTCTTGTTGTGCATAAATAGATGTAAATAGTTTTTATGAAAAAAGTCTAAAATAAATACACATTTTTTTATCAGAAAAGAAAATCATAAATTTGTTTCATGAAATTTTGCTAACATATTTGTTGACGTGCTATCTAAAGGGACGAGAATGAATAATGTATTTTTTCTCAGTGCCACTGGAGTGGGTGTTACTTCCTTTAACTTTAGTAAATATTGATATGAAAATGAAGAGGAAAATGTTGAAAAATGAGTTTTGCTGCAAACAACTCAATAGTTGTTTGGGGAAAAAAAATTGCATTTGGAGATACCTGGCTTTTGCAGAAAATATAATCAGTTACAGTGATGATTCGAAAGAAAATACCGAACAAATTTTATTATTCATATATTCAATTCATGAAAACGCTTATAAATTAAATACCGTTTTGGGGAATGTATGTTGCAATGTTTGTATGACTTACTGCAGTAGAACATTTTGTCATCAAAACTCTATAATATCACACCGGTGTCAAAACAGCTTATTTCACGTAAATAAACATTCTATTATCAATCATTAGCAGTGTTCAGTCAGTGTTCAATAACATTTTAATAATCTCATCCACTGCTGGTGTCATCATCGTCCAACTCAACATTCTCTTCATTAATGGGCATCGCATTTGAGGTCGTGNTTACTGCAGTAGAACATTTTGTCGTCAAAACTCTATAATATCACACCGGTGTCAAAACAGCTTATTTCACGTAAAGAAACATTCTATTATCAATCATTAGCAGTGTTCAGTCAGTGTTCAATAACATTTTAATCATCTCATCCACTGCTGGTGTCATCATCGTCCAACTCAACATTCTCTTCATTAATGGGCATCGCATTTGAGGTCGTGNATCTCATCCACTGCTGGTGTCATCATCGTCCAACTCAACATTCTCTTCATTAATGGGCATCGCATTTGAGGTCGTGGATCTTTGGAAAAGATGTTTACTTAGAATGCTTGGTCTGCGGGATCACCCAAGTATGGCAAAATATTGCATAGGTCTTTTTCTTTGGCAGACTGAATTCCTGGGTTCTTGTGATAAAGTGCATTAAGTTCCAATGTGTTTGTTATTGGTGTCTTTGTCCTAATAATATTAGTTTGCCAAGCCCCATTGTAAGTGTGTTTCAGATTCACTTTACAGCCATCCTCTGCTACTTGTATCATTCTCACTTCCTTTACTTTGACAGGTTGTCTAGGCATTTCTAGAAATAAACTTTCAGTAGCTGCTTTTATGCTCTTCATATTGCCACACTTCATAATACCTAGATAAAATGCAGTAAGATGCTTACGAGCACTGATAATGATATCATCTTACACCTCAGGAAAATCTGCAGCAATTATGGTGTTATTTTTATTTGTTGTGAGGGCAAAATCCTGGTCGTTAGGAAGGTAACTATAACACTTATAGGAAAAAAAATGTGTCACTTTCTTGAAAATTTTGTGGACATGGACCACACAGTGTATGAATTGCCCCATTTTTTTTATTTTTATTCTGAGCAGGACATTCGTCACTGATCAGAACTAGTTCATCAGATCTATTTTCATGTGGGATATTGTTGATGTAGTGCAAAAGCANGGACATTCGTCACTGATCAGAACTAGTTCATCAGATCTATTTTCATGTGGGATATTGTTGATGTAGTGCAAAAGCATGGAAGTAACCTCGTTAGTTCCTACTCTTGCCTTATGTTTACAATAATGGTAAATGGCAATAGGATCATCCCCTATATTGTGAATGCCAAAAACATTGTATCACAGCTGTCGTGTATAAAATACATTTGTTTTCATGTGTGGCAATGGAAAATTCTGCATGTGATCTAGTGACAGGACAGACAGTGAATGTTTCGTTGTTTGGCTCTGATTGCGTATTTTTTTTCTGAGTTAGGAAAGCTTTCGCTTTTCTAAGATAAACTTACTTATTCTACTACTAACCTATGTCTTTCATCTCGTGTTTCTGCTGATTTTAGTTTTCGCGCCATAGAATCACAAAAAGAAGAATTATTCATCCTTGGATTGCCAATTTTAATATTAAAATCTGAAATACCTATCAGTATGATATATAAAGGATATTTATTTGATATTGTTCGATACAATGTTGGTGCATGGTAGCAATGTTTAAATATACAGGGATAAATTTTCTGTGTGGATTGTCCCACAAATAATAATGGGATTTTCTAGCTTGAAATGCGTTTATATGATGATCTACAATTAGGATTATTTCTTCTAGGATTCTGGATGGCCGGTTATTACGACGGCCATGCTTGTCTTTTGGTGACTGACCTGTCGTTAACAAACTGTGGTGGAGTCTATTAAGCCTGTGTTTTGTAATCCCATGAATGCTGATGAAACCCTTCCGACAGACTTTAACCTCCTTACCTGCAATTCGAAGTTTGTACGAATATGCTGCTGCATGGCCCCTTGAACATTCAGCTTTGTGGAGTTCTTGGTTCTCTTCGTTGTAGCATATACACTATACACAGCTCACACAAATTTGAATCCTGGTTATCCTTGCTTCCCATTACATTAGAATCAGTAAGTTTTTCCACTCTATCTTGTTCTGGTATCTTATCGAAACAGCGAAATCGGGAACACGTGTAATAAAAATTAAGCACTTAATGGCAATAGACTGTTAGCTCTTAAGGCATGCATATAAATAGACCCATTTTCATTCAGACATTTTCTCGCCTATAACAAAGAAATTTGCACAGTTAGAACATCCACATTTAGATTATGTTTACTAAGTATATTGACAAACCGTAATAATTACACTNCACACTGTTCTGCATAACAATATAGTAGATTATCCACAGATTGATATATTTATGACATTGTAATAAATAATAACAATAATAATAACATTATAAACATTTTAACATGCCTGCAAAAATCGCCAGGAACACTTCTTGGAATAAGTTTCCCAAAAAGATTTGTATGGTCTTCGTCTTTAAGTTTGGCATTAATTATTCTATCCTCTTTCTCTTCTTTATGTTCCCTTTTTTTGTCGATTTCACATTGGCATTAGTTTAATTTTTGCCTCGATTCACTTTGAAGCACAATAATAACATATATCTACAACATATCCGTCACACATCTGCCACTGGANGTGTATAAAATACATTTGTTTTCATGTGTGGCAATGGAAAATTCTGCATGTGATCTAGTGACAGGACAGACAGTGGATGTTTCGTTGATTGGCTCTGATTGCGTCTTTTTTTTCTGAGTTAGGAAAGCTTTCGCTTTTCTAAGATAAACTTACTTATTCTACTACTAACCTATGTCTTTCATTTCGTGTTTCTGCTGATTTTAGTTTTCGCGCCATAGAATCACAAAAAGAACATTTATTCATCCTTGGATTGCCAATTTTAATATTAAAATCTGAAATACCTATCAGTATGATATATAAAGGATATTTATTTGATATTGTTCGATACAATGTTGGTGCATGGTAGCAATGTTTAAATATACAGGGATAAATTTTCTGTTTGGATTGTCCCGCAAATAATAATGGGATTTTCTAGCTTGAAATGAGTTTATATGATGATCTACAATTAGGATTATTTCTTCTGGGATTCTGGATGGCCGGTTATTAGGACGGCCATGCTTGTCTTTTGGTGACTGACCTGTCGTTAACGAACTGTGGTGGAGTCTATTAAGCCTGTGTTTTGTAATCCCATGAATGCTGATGAAACCCTTCCGACAGACTTTAACCTCCTTACCTGCAATTCGAAGTTTGTACGAATATGCTGCTGCATGGCCCCTTGAACATTCAGCTTTGTGGAGTTCTTGGTTCTCTTCGTTGTAGCATATACACTATACACAGCTCACACAAATTTGAATCCTGGTTATCCTTGCTTCCCATTACATTAGAATCAGTAAGTTTTTCCACTCTATCTTGTTCTGGTATCTTATCGAAACAGTGAAATCGGGAACACGTGTAATAAAAATTTAGCACTTAATGGCAATAGACTGTTAGCTCTTAAGGCATGCATATAAATAGACCCATTTTCATTCAGACATTTTCTCGCCTATAACAAAGAAATTTGCACAGTTAGAACATCCACATTTAGATTATGTTTACTAAGTATATTGACAAACCGTAATAATTACACTGTTATGCATAACAATATAGTAGATTATCCACAGATTGATATATTTATGACATTGTAATAAATAATAACAATAATAATAACATTATAAACATTTTAACATGCCTGCAAAAATCGCCAGGAACACTTCTTGGAATAAGTTTCCCAAAAAGATTTGTATGTTCTTCGTTATTAAGTTTGGCATTTATTATTCTATCCTCTTTATCTTCTTTATGTTCCCTTTTTTTGTCGATTTCACATTGGCATTAGTTTCATTTTTGCCTCGATTCACTTTGAAGCACAATAATAACATATATCTACAACATATCCGTCACACATCTGCCACTGGANATTTTTGCCTCGATTCACTTTGAAGCACAATAATAACATATATCTACAACATATCCGTCACACATCTGCCACTGGAAACATACGACGACACTAGCGCTGTCTGTGTCTATTTTCTTGCAAGAACCGTGCTAGTTTTTGACATTCCCGGTTTTTATACAAAGCCGCCGGACAAAAATACGGATCTCGCAGAAATGCAAGATATTCAAACACGAAACTCATGTGACAACATCGGATTTTGTGGAATGATTTTTGTTTCAGGGGATGCCGCTTGACGAGGAGGCCGACGTAATGTATTATTCTCCGAATGTGATGTGAATTATTCGGTTTTTCCTATCAACCATTCAATTACTTATTAACATTCATGGGTAATTTTTTAATATAAAAGATATGCCAGGAGTGGTGTAAGTTGGAATCATGCTTCTCAATTATATGTTTTGTAGTTATAGTTGTTTATTATTTATGGGAGTGAGTACTTTAAATTAACCCTCAACATAATATTCTTTCTACTATCCTACCCAAGCAAAAAATAATACAACTATAATTATTATTGATTATTTCTTAACAGATCATCTGTCATAATTGCAGGAAAATTTAACATTTGTACCCTACACAGAGACACACTTGAAAACACTACACATAAAAGTGTAATATATTATTGTTCACGCATTTATATCTAATAAACGACGTTTTTAACAATTGTGGTTACACAGATTCCATGACATGCATTAAATGACNTTCACGCATTTATATCTAATAAACGACGTTTTTAACAATTGTGGTTACACAGATTCCATGACATGCATTAAATGACGTGACAGCGTCCACTTATTTGTTTTCACTGACCTTTAGTTTAACTATGGGTAATGTGGTTTGGTAGAAACTGGGAAAACTGGTAACTGGTTTGTGACCAAGGGCCTAGCACGGTTGAGAAACATTTTTCCTGCTCTGTCTTTCTGTTCGTGCGGTGGCCCCCTTGGATTCGACCACGAAATAGATATTAGACCGCCATATTTGTTTCCTAATTCGTTTGACTTTCGTCTGTTAGTAGTCGCCGTCTTGTGTTTTTCCATTAGTCAACTCTAAGTCAGCACCCATCTTGTTTATCATTATTTTCTATGCGAGCAGCTAGAGTGCGCCATTGGTGCCCACCTTCTTGTTTACAATTGTTTTCGATTTCCCTTGCTAGACATTGTGGTGTACATATTTTTTTTCACCCTGAAGTTAAGGACGAAATGCCATTTACCATTCATGAGACTTTCGCCTCTATCAACATATGTATTTTACCGTAACTTAAAATATCCTTTGAGGGGAAGAGTCTCGAACTGGCGGACCTTGTGTTGGTAGCCACCTAACTGTTGAGACATGAGTAAACCAGAAGGTTAAATGAGAAGTATATTAATACAAAACATTTGAACATTATTATTTTTAATACTATGCTTCTAAACATTTATAAAATCGATATTTAATTAAAACATTTAAAACTTGTTATTTTAGAAATTATTTTTAATTACTCGTAAAATCTAATGCACATTTCAAAATAACTAATTTTTGAAATGCAGTTTTTTATACAATGTTGTTAAATATTTAATAAGCAAAAATTCTAAATAAAAATTAAAATTTGTCTTCTTACAAAATTTTTTTCTCTAATTGCCAGTGTTATCAATCATACAGTACAGCTTAGCCCAACCAAATGACCTGGTTTTTAATACTTTGACTAAAATCATAAATACTTATATCGATATTTAACAAAAAAATATATAACTAAGCTGATTTCAATAAGCATAAATAATTACTGATAAAATTGAAAATACAATAAAATTGAGCACAATGAAATATTCAAATTGAATATCAAAAGAGGAAAATTTAATTATATAACTATTTTTATATTTAAATTAAAAAAAGATGTATAATACGTAATTTTTTCCGAATTTATTTTAAATTATATTATTGTGAGCCATATCCAATTTGATCCTCTTACAGACATACCTGTGGTGTGTTACAGCAGGGCCAGATATACAGAAATGAAGTAGGATCTCTGTCCTTTCTTTTCAATGCACTGCACTGAACCATGTCATGTCAAGCTAGGCTTGGCCGCAGAGTACTTAAAAATACAAGAGATGAAGCAGCAGATTGTATTGGAAACTTTAACACCACCCCACACATAAGCAAAAATGTGTTTTTGGCCAGCATCATGTTCGAACGATGTTTGCAAATAAGTGCCTCATAACAGACTTACCATCTGGCAGCTCAGCCAATGAGATGTAAGGCCCGTTCTTAGAGCTTCACGTGCAATAGGGACCGAGTTCACTTACATCAAAGGAACCGCCACGCCATTTCACATTTGTGTTCCTACATACTGTGTGGCTCGAACCTCTTCTTCTTCGCCTCACCGTTCTCTAGACCCTTTCAAAACACGAGGTCCAATTTCCACCACCTTAGCCACCAGTTTCTAAGTGTGTCGCTCCTAATCGACCTTCGCCGATCTTCTCCCCCACCCGTTCAACTCCTTTATGGCCCACTACTTTCTGTCTACTCAATTAATAGCCTAAAACTCCATATTATAAATAACACCTGAGACACCGAGCATGTAAGTATGTTATGTTACATTCCAAGTTTCTTATAGGCGTAGTTATCTTACCATTTGCTAATCATTTGAGATAGTCCCTGGAAATTCACTACATAGTCATCTTTTACGAGCCACGAGAATGCAGGTATGATGCAATAAGACCTATAGTGTGTTATAAGCAGAGTTTACAATAATTGAAATTTATTATGTAGGCATCACTTCCCACTCCAAGAATGTAGGCATGGCAACAGACCGTAAAATTTTTATACGTATTGTTAACCACAATTTGGGAACCAATTTGAGCTAGGCTTTTGAAATTCAATCTATAGACATGATTTCCGACATCGGCAATTAAGATATGACAAGATAAGAACTACAATATTTTTATAAGCATTGTTTGTTAAACATTTAAAACCATTTAGGCGAGATCCATGAAATTCTGTACATTGGCATAATTCATGACCCCGATAATATAAAAAGAAACAATAAATACTACAATCCTGAGAAGTACGGTTGGCTGTTATGTATGAACCAGAAGGGTTAGGCACTTAGAACTCAGTATGTAAGGGACTTATCACCCTGTCTATATGCACATGATTTAAGCCCTACTGTTTAATTTCGTAACATTTTTGCTTCATTATATTCCACTAAATTTACATAATTTGTAATATTCTCAAAATAAGATGAAATCTATATAGCTCAATATGCCTAGTCACCTTAAAGGCTTAATTGACTACTGTGTTGACTCCAACAAAGACTGGTTCCACACAGTGTTTGATCCACATGGATTTGAAAGTACACTATTCTGACTCCACACTAGCCTGCCTCCACTTAGGGTTGACTCCACACAATTTTGATTCCATATGAGGTTGACTAAACTTGATGTTACCACCACATGATATTTACTCCACACGAAGATGACTCCATATGGGTTTGATTCCTTACAGGGTCTGACTTCCCGTAGTATCCAACACTTGCTAACAACGACTCCGTTACTGATTCATGCTGAGACCGTTTCCTCCCAGACCGACTCCTCCAAGACCGATTTATTCCAAGAAAGACTCATGTCATGNTGATTCATGCTGAGACCGTTTCCTCCCAGACCGACTCCTCCAAGACCGATTTATTCCAAGAAAGACTCATGTCATGACCGGCTCCTGCCGATACCATCCCCTGCCGATACCGAATCGTGCAGACTGTCTCTTGGCAACTGAATTATGCAGACTGAAACTGGTAAACTGACTCATGCAGATTAACTCTGGCCGACTAATTCATCAGACTGACTCTGGCCGACAGACCTTGGCCGATAGACTCTTGCCGAAACTGACTTTGACCGATACTGACTCTTGCCGAGATTGACTCTTGCTGAGATTGACTATTGCTGATATTGACTCTTGGCGAGACTGACTCATGCTGAGACTGACTCTGGATAACAACTCCTAATAACCGACTCCTAATGACCGACTCCTAACGACCGACTTCATCCTTTCGAGTCTAACTCCTGCCAGGTTGGAACTAACAAAGACTGCTTCCACACAAAGTTTGATCCACAGGGATGGGACAGTACACAAGTTTGACTCGACACGAGGCTGGCTCCACTTAGGTTTTTCGGTGTCAATAAGCATTTTTTTCCATTTGCGAACAATTTAACTATTTAACGAACTCGCCTGCTCTGGAATCACTTCACAAAACACACCGTGAACCACCATCTAGTTGGCGAAAAATTATGTTATTGCCATAGTAATTATCAAAGCTTATTATCACAGAAGACAATCTGCAATGCCATTTTAATGTAAAATATTTGATTCACACTGAGAAAACCCTCTTACAATACTCGTGCAAGCACAGGTAACAGACAATTTGAGAAAATACATGTACTGGAAACACAATACTTGTACAATTTTTTAAGATAAATGAAAATGTGGCGAAGAGGAAACTGTCATAATTTGCAAATAAAAATATGGCAGCACTCTGAAGAAACCAAATTACCCCAGTCGAAATAGCAGGGATTCTCATACGATAATAGGAATATTTGATAGTTTCATGTGACGTTTGACATTTATCCACCATCTCAAATTTATCTACCACTTAAAATAGAAAAAAATATTATTATTAAAATAAAGTTATAAATCTCAGAATAAAACATAATACCTTGGGTTCGCCTTCAAATAAGCTGAAGATGAGAGCAAATCCTTCATCTTGAGAGTCCTGGTTTGCTTTGCGGATGGATACCAAAATAACGAAAAACCAAAATGCCGAAAAAGANGACAATCTGCAATGCCATTTTAATGTAAAATATTTGATTCACACTGAGAAAACCCTCTTACAATACTCGTGCAAGCACAGGTAACAGACAATTTGAGAAAATACATGTACTGGAAACACAATACTTGTACAATTTTTTAAGATAAATGAAAATGTGGCGAAGAGGAAACTGTCATAATTTGCAAATAAAAATATGGCAGCACTCTGAAGAAACCAAATTACCCCAGTCGAAATGGCAGGGATTCTCATACGATAATTGGAATATTTGATAGTTTCATGTGACGTTTGACATTTATCCACCATCTCAAATTTATCTACCTCTTAAAATAGAAAAAAATATTATTATTAAAATAAAGTTATAAATCTCAGAATAAAACATAATACCTTGGGTTCGCCTTCAAATAAGCTGAAGATGAGAGCAAATCCTTCATCTTGAGAGTCCTGGTTTGCTTTGCTGATGGATACCAAAATAACGAAAAACCAAAATGCCGAAAAAGAAATCTAGGTCGTCCGTGAGGCCAATAAGGACTTCGACTCGCCCACGCACACTAGAAGTGAGAAGGTTTGTGCAGCCTCCCTGCTGTGGCGAATGAATGGAGCAAAGGTATGCCTGTCCTTTTCATCTGACAGCCCAGCTATTAGGGAATCGTTTGCAGCATGTAAAAGTCAATCAGACACAGAGCTTTGCGAAGAAAATCTGCGAATGGGCACGCCCACATCAAAGGAACCACCATGCCATTTCGTTTCCTTGAACTATTATATTCTGTTAGTTTAGTTTGGTTCAAGTGAAAATGAATATGTTTTGACATCGCTAGGTCTATAAAGGAATAAAGCGTGGGCTGTGACATCCTTACCATGAAACATTTTTTGACTTATGCTAGGAGAACTGAAGTTTATGTTGGTGTGCTACTACTGTTCTAATAATCTGCGAGTGCTCTATGACTATTTACATTAACAGTCACAAGATTATTATGGTTCTGTTTAGCAAGTGTCGAGGTGATATGGTACACATATTTTCCCTGCTGAATTTTTTATTCGTCTCGTGAGTATTAATTTGTAAGAACTTTTATGTTCATATGCACACAAAATCAGTGACTTTTCCAGGTGCATGACGGGAGGTAATGATTGTTAGCAGCCCTTCGTATTATAGTGTGAAGATGTTTCGATCCACGACTGAATAATCGTTTATTAAAACTAATGGTAAAGCATACATAAAGAGTTGCGTGGTTGTATAATTTTAGCTGAAAAAAGGGTTTGGTATTGTTTTTTTAGTTATGAATTCATATTTATTTCCACTAACATCATGAATGAGTTCTCGCATATATCTATGCCATTGGCTGTACTGATCTTAAATGTACATACACTTTATGTTCTTATATCATAACGTCTTACAAGTATTTGTATGTTTCTCACTGCATAAGACCAACGGAAAAAGAGTGTACTAAATGCTAAAATAAAAAAAAATCTTTGATGTACACATACTTAAAATTAATGTTAATCGTTTCTCCCAAAAATATAATTATTACCAAGGGTTGAAATAAATAAATATTATAGAAGCAATAAATACAATTTAACTTTATTTTACACACTTGACACAACACAAAAAAAATATAAATTATTACACACACTAACTCATTCCTCATTCCGCAAAACACTTATGTTGATGTTGGTTTTATAGAACGAATAATGGTGTGGGGATTCCATCCACTCCAATTCCCATATATCACACCAAAGTTATCACACGATACATCTTGTATGAGACGCTAAATAAACAGTTACTAGCTTCATGTCACCTGGTGTTAGAGCTATTCACAATATTTGCAGTCGGCCGCGCTACTGCTGCGTAACTTCGACCCCCTGAGTCCGCAGGCTTTCGCGGTACCCTTGCCGATGTCAACATGGCCTTACCTACAGTTTCCTTATTCATATTATATCAGCTTACACAGTTGATGAATACAGTGAGAATCTGCCTTCCACCACATCCGTCAACGAAGTGAAAATATTTTTACATAGTACATATTTATATTATAGTAACACTACACAACAAGCGGGTTGTGTTGACCATCTCGTGTGTCTCAGTAAATGTTTGTTGCCATGTATCTGCAAAACAGCATGGTTGATGGATTGTTATACGAGACCTTATTATCCCTATCGCTGTCTAATCCGCGATGTAGTTCATCAGACAACCTATATCGTTACAATTGTACATCTTTTGTTGATGGAGGTGCCTTGTTTTCTTTCTTTTGCTGCAGCACTCTTCCGATGAGTCTTACACCAGCTCATAGGCTGTGTTGTGTTCGTTATAGCAGTGCTTCATTGGAAACTCTAGGCACGGGAGACAGCCAGGCATCTTTTCGTTTTGTTGCCGATGGGAATGTGTGTCTTTGTGGATAGATTGCATTTCGCGATGTGCATATACGAGAAGGAATTCTTTAAGTAGGTATACAATTTCGATATCTTTGTGGAATGTTGCATAGTTCACGATAACTGATAGGTTTTTGTCTGCTAGAACGTCGTTTCATAATTTTCACTATACCCTCTCGGGGAAGAAAGACGTTCTGGGTTATTTGTGTTGATAGAAGCACCTTTTATAGATCGAAAATGGGTAAGTCTTGATGTTATTTATGCAAAGGATTACAGTCACGTAATTATTCATTCCAAACAAGAAATAATTATTCTCTTAGCCAACATATGGGTGGCTTTCAACAACGAAATCTTTAGAACCGCCTCGCAGGAGAATAAGATAGAGTGTGTGTAACATTTCATTTACTTTTTTCCGTTAATATGAAACATTTTGGACAACTTTCGACGTACAGAGTAACACAAACAGAATAAATTATTTCGTGGGGTATAGCTATCAGTAAAGATATTATTTCTCGCCTTCGTGATTTCTTTTCCCATCATATTTAAATATTTCGGTTTTAACTTATTTGCGAATTTATCTAGTCCAAATAGTCAGTCTCGGCTGGAGTCGGTATCGGTAGGAGTTACTTTCAGTATGAGTCCAAGTGCGTAAATTACTGTATGCTTGAAGGTGTTATAAACCACTAACGATGTGGAATCGGGTATGTTGAGTACGAATTCATGCATACTTTTACCTAATGCGTAAAATAATGTAATGCTAAACTGTCATTATATTTATTACTGGTCCAAACCTGAGATCTATGTTATAGATGTTCACAAGAACCGATATGTCCGCCAATTCTCTGGTCTACACCTGCGACCCGTGATCTAGTTGATTTCCAGACAAACTGTGGCTGGGCGGAAACAGGATATTGCACAGATACAATATACTCGCCTGTCCACTGGTCCTCGTCCCAGTGTCTAGATGATGTAATATAAGTATTTATGTTTCTAATAAGGTTTTTTTTGTTTAGTATCGAAAGTATGGTTCGTTTAGTTTGAAGTGTAATAAGGTCTATAAAGGATTATTTATATTTTTATTTAAATTATAACAGTATGATATCTATTATTGAAATGGGGACGCATGGGCGCTTTGGTCTTTCCAAATGGATATGCGCGCACGATGTGAGGTGTTCTTGGTGGAGGTTCGTCCTGTACTAGAACCCTTTGGGCGATCGTGGTGCTGTCTATAGGTGGAGTTGGAAGTGTATGGCCTCTCTACCTGCACCCTCCCTGATGGGTGTTCCTAAGTTGGGTGAGTCTCGTAGCTTCAACGTTCGTTAGAACAAAATGCGGTCTCGCTTGCATGCAAACACACTTATACACATATATATTACTCACTTTACACTGCAGATAGCAATGTAATAAGGCTTTGACTTATACATTTAAAATATCTTTACGAACCCACATTACGAGTGTGTGTCTCCCAAGACGTCATTTTCAGTTTTTTATCTCTTACGAATATTAAAATGGAGTAAATGTTTGGTGACTGTAGCTTCGGCGAAGGGGATGTGTTAATAAACTATGCTTATAAGATGTGTTTAAGTTGTGATTGTCGTAGTTGTGCTACTCGTCAATGGGGCGATGCTTATGGTATGGTGGCTATAGCTTAGGTGGATAGGTGACGGTGGTTTACTATGCTTATACAGGATCTCCAGTCGTAATAGCCCCCTTTACCCTGTTCGTCACCAGGGGTGGTGCCTATGTAATGGATTTGGCGAGTAAAGCTCCAGTGAATGGGAAATGTTGGCCAAGTATGTTTATAAGAGGGCTAACGCTGTACTTGGTCTTGCGGGCATGTTCGTTGTTGGGGGAAATATCTTTAATATGAATTTGGTGGTTATATCTTACACTGTTCGAAAATGATATATAACTATGTTTATAAGATTTTATAATGTGTACTTGATCCACGAACCCTGTTCGTCGTTGGAGGTAATGCCTATATTATGTATTTGGTGACTATCTTAAATAGTTTGAAAATGGTGGCCAACTATGCTTTTAAGAGGGTTTACGATATACTTAATCCTGCAGCCCTGTTCGTTGCTGGTGGTGATATCTACGTTATGGAATTGGTGATTATATCTTCGCTGGATGGGAAATGGCAGCCTACTCTGCTTATAAGAGGAATTAAGGGTACTTGATCATGCGTTTCAGTTTGTTGTCCCTAATTACCCCTAATTACATATAATTGCCCTCAACGGGTCTCAAACCAAGGAGAAGAGTTTCCCATGGTAAAGGATGCCAGCAAATGTCCCTCTCTTCAGAGGCCATTTACAGGTTAATTAAATACCACTACGACTGCTGATGCTCCCTAAGAGTCCTAGAACACAGGTGCACCCCTACCCCCCAAATAACCAGTTTGCAACATTATTTTGTAATAGTACAGGCCAGGTTTTGTAAAAGTGATTTTAGCTACGGTAGTAGCAATACGTAATTTTCTTATAAAGTTTTTAAAAATGTTCAGAGTGATTTATTAATTCATTTTTTGTATTCGATGTTTCTCTAAGCAGTTAAATATAAAAAGGATGATGCAAAATACGAGTACATTCACATGATTCCGCATGACTTCTTGAATAAAATAAATGAAGTTACAAAAATAAGCAACAGAATGCAGGCTTAAAGAAAATTAAACCTCTCCCAAAAATTTAACAGCTTTCGGCAGCATTAATTTTCTCCTGTATGTACAAAGTTACCTATACTGTTGTTTTGCATGGGACCAACATACTCTTTGTAATTAAGTGTCAAACTAATGATAGTTTCGCTGCGAGCTCGGTAAAAACTTGCTGTTCTCGTTTGAAGTCAAAATACAACATATTACCAAGAGATTAAATTCTTGAAAGTATGTATAAACTATTAAAAAAAAACCGTACTCACAAATCTGTGGTGTAGTGGTGAGCATTTTTGATTCTTCTTAACATGTACTGGGTTCTATTCTCGTCACCCCTCTGGGAAACATCAATGTCGTAGTTGGCTTGGGACGTGCCTGGCTGGGCTGCATAAAACCTGTTCCGTGCAATCCTGGCTGACCTATCATTATTATACAATAAAAACTACGGTGTGATGATACTGTGTATCATTAAAAGACAAATTACTTTGTAGAAGTCCAAATAGTAGTTAGTGATTTTGTAAGCAAATAATTGGAGAATTACTACACACATTGTTGTAATTTTACAGGATATCCGTTGCTAGTTTACAGGACATTTGTACAATTACTGACTATATCCAGAACACTTTTCAAGCAATTTCTTCAAAGTTAAAAAAAAATATTTTTGTGGTGTTAACTAAACATTTTTTAGCAACTCATTTCCAAATTTTATTTCTTAAAACTAGCAATTTTTTTTTTTTTTTTCACAAATAACAACACCACACATTCACCACCGAACTGTCACGCACAAACTCGCGTGATTCATGAGGGTATTATGATTTCCAGATCCTAACATTATGTTGGTTCAGTACACCTGAAACATGAAATGTTGCTTCGTCACTGAAGACAACTCGCTTGAGGAGGTTGTCATCTTCGACAATGCGTTGCAACATGTCGCCAGCAAATTCTGCGTGCCTTGGTGCATCGCCAGATTGCAGAGCTCGAACCAGCTGCACTTTGTATGCATAGTCTTAACTGCTTGTGCAGAACATTGTGAACTGTTGATCGAGGTAACTGCAGTTGCCTTGCAACAATGCCAATACACTTACCAGAGCTACGCACGTATGCAGCAGGCACGTGGTCGATGTCTTCAGCACTTGTCNTGCAACAATGCCAATACACTTACCAGAGCTACGCACGTATGCAGCAGGCACGTGGTCGATGTCTTCAGCACTTGTCAGTGGCCTGCCGGTACCCTTATGATTCACCACGCTGCTAGTCTAGTTCCCACAAACCAACGGTGCCACTCCCATATTGTGGATCTTGTAGGTGGGTCCTGATCATACCTGCTCCTGTAATTACGTTAAAATTGCGCGTCTGATTTGTTCTCAATATCCCAAGACACACATTCAGACTTCTCATGTGGTGTGGTCATTTTGGAATTGTAGTGATAATTTATAGACACCAAATAAACACTATTTCTGTCCATTCGTTCCATACCAAATGAATATCAGTATCGCAGACTCGTGCGACGCGAATTCCTTCTCATACATACCTTCGGTTTCTTACAGTGATANCAAATGAATATCAGTATCGCAGACTCGTGCGACGCGAATTCCTTCTCATACATACCTTCGGTTTCTTACAGTGATATATCGTGAAATAAACTGGTCACTCGCCATATGGACAATATTTTCAACTTTCGAGAAGCTTTGCTCATCAGTTTCACTGTTTTAGTGTATTCCAGTGTCGAACGTAACGTACTCTGCAAGCAAACCAATACTCTTCAATAAAACTATCACCGTTTTAAAAAAACACGTTACAAGCATACCACGTAATACCATCTCCACTAAACCCACGCTCCCAACCCAGCCGCGATACAGTTGATCACATTGCGACTGCCTTTGTAACTCGTCTAGCTGCACACTTTTTTGCGACCAACACGGCGATATTGTACTCACCAATACGACTATTTTCGCTACCTCGCCTGCTACTTCGCGGCCATTGCGCGACTTATGACTTGCATCTTCTTTCGTAACTGGAGATCCGACGATCCCCATCCACCCTTTCAAACTTGTGGTTCCCTTTATTATCGTAGACAGGACACATTATTGTGGTTTTCTGCACTATTGATGACTCTTATTTCCTGGATGAATATTTTCGAAGTCATTATAAAAGTACTGTTTAAAACTATAGCGAAGAACATTAATTAATTTCTATTAATGCTTTATATTTGTAATTTGTTTTAAATGTTGTTAAGTATAAATTTTCATAAAATATGTTATGATGCTGGAAAATTGATCTCTTGTAAATAGTTTACAAAAATGCTTTAATAATTTCGGTAAACGATTTATGCGTTCGAAAATAAGAAATTTTTCTAGTATTGGTTAGACGGGTAATAAAGGAATATTTTGCAATGAGTAACCAATAGTGTAATGACGTCCAGTCCAAACAAAATGGGCGATGGAAGTACACATGGGCAGGTAGGCAATACGTGTGGATTGTGCCAATTACTTTACTGTGCATGCTGCTGCGGTGAGGACTTTTTAACTGGTTCAGTTTCATCCATGCTTGTCTCAGTGGGACCACATACCTTCGCTTTCTGAAGGACATATTACCATTGTACTAGGATGATGAATGCACGTCATTAGATGTTGTTGTAGTACGACGGAGCAA
Source organism: Clitarchus hookeri (assembly GCA_002778355.1). Taxonomy (NCBI): domain Eukaryota; kingdom Metazoa; phylum Arthropoda; class Insecta; order Phasmatodea; family Phasmatidae; genus Clitarchus; species Clitarchus hookeri. Next base: position 91,963 of record NQII01003197.1, read on the forward strand.
CATCTCAGTTCGACATCACGGTTCGTCAGCGACTCGACGCACGGTACCCAAACCTGTTGATAGGGGGAGTTGGCCCTATTATATGGGCCAGTAAGGTCACCTGATCTCGCTACACCTGATATTTACTTCTTGCTCCATAGTAAATCGCTTGTAAATACGACACGTTTTGACGCAAGGATGGATCTGAGTACTTGGATACGCTGCACAATTAACCATATCCATGTAATTTCCGCTATTTTCAAACGTTTGCGTCGAAAGATGTAGCAACACTGCAGACAGAACGTGTAACCAATGGTCGGCGACATTTTGAAGGGACGCTATAAGTATGCTGCTTCCTACTCATGTATGTTCGATGACAGCAATAAATAGACTTGTACTGGCACTGCATGTCCTTTGCTACACACATCCACCGCTAATAATATCTTCACGGAATCTCGTTAAAACATTTTGTAGCCCTTCTCCCTACCATATTGTTTATTATATTTATTTTATCCAAACATAAGGTAAGTCACTCAGTTTCGTTCAATATGAATTGTGATTAACAAAGTTTCGCTGCTATTGTAAGTAATGTTATGCGTGGCCACGTCACAACATAAAATGTTTAACTCCGTTTCCTTCCCGCAGGCAGGCACGCACAGTGGTTGTCCTTCCTCAATACGACGTCATCGGTGCCCGATGAAGGACCGACACCTGCTGCTTGTCTTCTGCGAGGCTGATGTCTCTCCCGCATGCTGGAAGAGTCAACAACTTGTGAGCCATTGTGCGTATACTCTGGTCATCATCTACACCAGCGCGATTCGAAGTCGGAGGAACGTTCTGAGCCAGTGTAACTAATTAAAAAAACACGTTGTTTGTCTGTCTCATCAGTCTTGGATGGCCATTAGTGGGAACTGCGTGCAACGAGGGCGCATCGGGAGACAACACGCGACGGCACAATGACCAGCGACTGCAATGAAGATGCTGCTTGGTGCGAATTTTAGTAGAGCAGAGACTGGAAGTGACCAGTTGGACAGTAAATAAGTGAGACTTGTTTCGTGAATGACGGACATTTGGATTATTTAAATATTGCTACATCCTTACTGCTCTGCATCACTTCCCTTGCTCCGTCCCTCTCGAGCGATGTAACTTGTGTGTCAGGGGCATGTGATAACCTGAGGAGTGCGCGTAGATTTACAAAGGCATGCCTCTAAAGCAGAGATAAGCCTACCGGAACTCGTGTGTTTCTGTATTTGAGCGGATTGGATTTCAGGAGTTGTTGCTTAAATAATGTTGTGGTGATCACCCTTGCCTCTCTCAGTCTCACTCGTAGTGTGAGGAACCTTATAATTCAGGCCAGTGAGACTACCTAAACCTCCACGAGCCTCCGAGGAGGATAGTACAGCCTTAAGCGCAGGGTTTGCGAAAACAGCGAAGCGACGGCAAGCAAAGCGACGAGTGGTGACACAAGTAACCAGTAGGAATGAAGTCTGCGGACTGAGAGCATCGGGACTATGGTGAGTGAGAGTAACGGGTGGGACTACTGAACCAGCTGTGTGAGCGACAGACATTTGGAATTATAGCAATAGACAGATTGAGTATGAGTAAATAATGAGCGCGATTTAAGTGACAGTACACAAGATAGAAACAGGTATAAAGACTTAAATTAAAATTGAGGTAGATGTCAAATATTGCGCCCAGTGAGAACAACAATAGCAATATTAAGAGTAGGTAGTTTAATGCTCTAAATAATAGCCGTGTGAATATTTCTAGTTGTATAAATAAGTTTTAATAAAATAAAACAAATTTATTTATTTTACTTTAATTAAGACCTCCATCCCTCACAAAATTGGGTACACCTCTAGTGTCTTGTATGTAACAACATATAGTACCGAACCTTTCGATATCAAATTTGTAATGAATGAGCGAATATTAAATTGCCCTACTTTTGTGTAAGGCATGTGAATAGGACTTCGATTACAATTCGGCGTAGAATAATATTTTAATATCCAGGTAAAAATCAGTTAGTCTTAATAGTAGAGCCTAATAGCTGCATTTTGAAAACATTAGCTGTGTGTATTTTATATCACTATACATACACTATGAAATAAGACTTATTTATTTTATTTTATGCTTTGCTTCACTTACCCGGATACGCCCTAGGAAGGTTGTTATATTATATATTTTGTAGGAATTTAAAGAAAAATTACGTTATTTTTGACTATATAATTCAATAATATAAATTTTTTTTTACTTAATTGTTATATGAAATTGTACACTAAAATACACTTTAAATATTTTTGATATTATGATATTTTAAACATTCTCTGAGTAACTATAAAATGGATTTGTTTTTGACATTTGTTAACAAGTTTGAACAAAACATATTCTATTTTATTCTAACCAGTTAGTGAGAACTCTTTAAATAAGATTTTTAAAATAGGAAAAGAAATACTTATATCCAGGAATAAAAATTACTTACATCTGTTATAAAACCAGAACATGTAACTTATTTTATTTTCATTCTTTCATCCTATTTATATCTGTGTGTATTTTACGAGAGTAGTTCAAGTCCTATGTTAAGTGCTTGCGCATGTAAATTTGTTTGGAGCAAAAACCACTATTTAGTTGAGAATATGTAATACAATTTTAAATATAAAGCTGTTTGTCAGGAGTCGAGTGGTAGGTTTAGAGGATAATGAGGCCGTGTGGCAGAATAAACCTACATGTGGACAGGACATCTATTTCATCGATCTTCCTTCACACTGAAAGTAAGGATGAAAACCTGAGAAGAAAGGATATTTTGGCTGGACATTCATTATTTTAGAGAGCAGGAGGGGGAAACTTAGGGAGAGCTTGTCGACTATTATTTTGCAAATGTTCACTGTGTTTTGCTGCGTTTATCAAGTTTCGCTACACTAGTAGCTGGAAAACGACAGAACATCTTAACATCGAGAACTTGAGAGCAGATGAGGGTGAAGCGAAGTTTTTATGGAGTAGCACCGGATTGGAAGAGCGGGGGAAACGGGATATCCCCGAAAAACCCGCCGACCAGAGCGGCACGATTTTCAAGTGCGAAAATCAAGGAGAGTCGCCGTTGGGAATCGAGCCCGTTTAGTTTATGTGAGGGATGAGCACTCTAGCCGCTGCGAAATGTTTCTTATAAAAAGTAATTTTTTGTAATATGTAGTTTATAATAAAACCGTGATTTTGACGTTTAAATTCTACATTTTTATGGGGTTTATGTATGATGACGAGTATGAGATGTGCAACGTTCATAAGTTTCTGGGAACTAATTAATGAGTGCAATAATTCCTTAGGAGCTAATCATTTCTTCGTCAATTTCCTGATTTAAACAAAATAAAATAACGCGTCAGGACCTGGCCGTTATTTATATATTCGGCTCAGTGCAGTAAATAATTGCTGTAAACGCTTAAAGCAAATAAATATAAAACAAAAATCTTAATACAAGGTGTAAAACTGGCGTGAATAAAAAACCATTTATACTGTATATCGTAAACAGGTTGTTCGGAAATTAAACGTCAAAACTGCGGAAGGTGATTCCTTATGAAAAATAAAGTCTAAAATACATAGGTCACCATATACCTAAACAGAACATTAAAGGATATATGAACCCGAGAAAATTTGGTTTTGATAACGTATTTTAGCCGAATGCCTTGTACAACGCATACAAAAATTCCGCAGCATAAAGGTGCCTTATGCTTCCCATGTTTCATAGGCACATGCGTTATTCTTGCCATCCCCTGTCTATGCGCACTGTTTGGCTTGAGGAAGTGTTACGTCAGAACATCAACGACATGCCATCCACTAGTACAAGCTCCATAGCGCGCCAAATGGGCGTGTCCCANAAGTGTTACGTCAGAACATCAACGACATGCCATCCACTAGTACAAGCTCCATAGCGCGCCAAATGGGCGTGTCCCCTTCAACCGTGTGGGTCGTACTGTGGGTAAAGAGCCACATGCCTACGGCTGGCAGAAATTGCATGGCATGAAGTGAANTTCAACCGTGTGGGTCGTACTGTGGGTAAAGAGCCACATGCCTACGGCTGGCAGAAATTACATGGTATGAAGTGAAAATGCGTTTTCAAAACCCAATTTTCACAGCTCATTTCTTCTTTAATATTCTGATTAGGAATATGGTGTCCTATATATTTTCGACTTTATTTTTCATAAGAATTACCTCCCGCAGTTAGGGTGCTTAATTTCCGAATAGCCTATAGATGAATGAAATCAAGTGACGTCACGTGACAAAAGGAGGGACAATAGTGTAATTCTTTTGTTTTATCTCTTTCCTTATAATAATTGGACACTTTTTTTTTTANTGACAAAAGGAGGGACAATAGTGTAATTCTTTTGTTTTATCTCTTTCCTTATAATAATTGGACACTTTTTTTTTTAGCAAGTATCTGAAAACAGTAAGTACTTTAAATGGGTTTCTTTTAATCTAATTGAAACGTAGAAAGNGTATCTGAAAACAGTAAGTACTTTAAATGGGTTTCTTTTAATCTAATTGAAACGTAGAAAGTTTTGAACGTAATGCTGAGTCTCCCAGTTGACCACGTGTTTTACTACATATCAGAATGGCACACTACGTGTTCCACGTTGGTTTTCAGGATAGTGGCAGGACACGAATGATGTGAAAGTAAATCACATTTGCGAAGACATAATGCCGCAGTGCANTGGTTTTCAGGATAGTGGCAGGACACGAATGATGTGAAAGTAAATCACATTTGCGAAGACATAATGCCGCAGTGCAGTGCTAAAGGAGAGATGCCATGTGAGAGCATCGTGTTTTTATTTTTTTCGCCGTTCCATTCTCTACAGGCCCTCGCTTGTCACGGTAATTCTATTACTTCAGCGGTGACTGCGAGCAAAATGAGACTTTCCCACATCAGGTTTTGTACGGGGAAGCTCGAGCGAGATGAGAGAGGATGTAACAAATTTCGTCCGGGAGCGTTCAAAATTGTGTCTTCAAAATTAGATTTGGCAATCAAAACTGTTGACCTAGAGACACCTGGCGATATTTTTGTCGTTAAAATCACAGAATTTCATACATTTATTTAAATTACTTTAAAAACTGCAAGTTCAGAGATTTAGTGAGGTAAATTTTACGAAGGCCATACTGTGAAGTGCTTCGAAAAATACAGTTTGTCAGAATAATACTTTTAACAAGATATGTTTTCATTCTTCTATTTTGCAACGAAATGAAACAAGTTTATCGAATATTATTGATAGTCCTAATACAATAAAATAAAAATATTTCTATACAATTATTTTCTTTAAGATCCAATCGATGTGCTCATCAAAAGTAAAACCTTAAAAAGAAAACAAAACTATTTACAGTAAATATTGCTTAATAAAGAATGCATGGNGTGCTCATCAAAAGTAAAACCTTAAAAAGAAAACAAAACTATTTACAGTAAATATTGCTTAATAAAGAATGCATGACTATGTTATTGCACAAACTGCTGTCTACAGAATATAACTGAAGCATTTTAATATTTTAAAGTAAGTCTTATCACTACCGGATACATTTCCTCTGGTAATTCGTGCTAATCTCCAAGAATAAAAAAAAACGTGTACATCGGAATGCCCGAAATTATAATAATAAGTTTGACTTGCGGTAGCAGTTATACAAGATGAAAGGTGGTGCAACAATGTGTACATATTTAATGAACTGTCTACAAGTTATACCCCTTGGGGAACTCAAATAAACCTTTTCCTAAGAAATAACAGTACAAAATATATAGTCACACATCGCAAAGTAAATTTTGTGCATATTAGGATGTACGTTCAACAGTAAAAATTTGTATATTTGGTACAGTCCCGTGGTACTGCACTCATTTAATCATTTAATGATTTTAACTTCGTATTTGCATATGAATCACTCAATATTGTATCGCAGTGTGGTAAATAAACAAATAGTTCAAGTGAACTGCAGTGTAAAATAATAAGTGTTCATTATTCATACAAATGTTTGGTAATTTTACATTTTATATGTGTAATTTGTAAAAATAATCACAGTACATGTAATTTTACACAATTGTTCTTAATAATACAGAGAGTAATACATGTCTTTGGTGAAAATATATGAATGCATGGCTTAATAAACACTATGCTAGTATTGATTTTCACGTTTATAATAATGTGTAAAATTACACACACTCACTGCATTAAAACCTTAACTTATGTATTTTTACTGCTACACAATAGTTGTTGTTTGAACACACAATGTCAGTAGAGTTGTACATCTTCAATTGTGTAATTTTACAATGACCGTGTGTGTTTAAACTTGCATTACATTCTGGAGTATCTGTAAGCATATATTTACACATTCTAATTTTCTGTAATTATACATTTTTATGTGTAATTTACTAAAACGAGTACAATATTAGTAATTGTACACTACTGTTACAAGTAATTCAAATGTATCTGCAAGTATATGTTTAAAACATGCGATCTAGCGGTATGGAGTATAACTCCTTCAAACTCCTTTTCGTATGTTCAAAAGAAAATCTAAAGATCCGCTGATGGAATATGCTGGCTTTTGTATATAATGGTTACCCAAATTTTCGAGGTAATTTTTGTTGACAATACCGAGCAAAAAATATGAAAATTATAATAATACACAAGCCAAGTATGTGGATTAACATGACGTAGTTGTAAAATAACATATGCAGACGGTAAAATTGGATAGTAAAACAGTGAAAAATGTACAGGAATTATGTAATTACAATTACTGTCAATCTGCGATTTTACTGTTTTGTTGGTGAGAAAATACACATACACAGTGGTGAAATTACAATTGCTATGTTTGTGTAAATTTACTTGCTGTGAAGAGACAATTCACGAATGTTGCAGTTTATTTTCTGCTAAATAGTAATAGTAATTTTACAACATTCTATGTAAAATTAGTTGTACAAAGTATACGTTATTTTACTAACTTGTAGGGTAACTTTACTTGGACGTAGAGTAAAAAAACATTGACATTTGGAGGTGTTAAATTACACCGATATCAGTGGCGTCACTGTTGCCACATAAATTTATTTTAAATTACATTATTATTTTTACAGTGTGGGTAATTTTCTGGGCAACTTTGGTGGTACGAATTACCAAGAGATTAAAGAAAATTTTTATGTTATACTTCGATCTGTAAACGCGGACTAATTCTGTGCAGCNTGACAAAAGGAGGGACAATAGTGTAATTCTTTTGTTTTATCTCTTTCCTTATAATAATTGGACACTTTTTTTTTTTAGCAAGTATCTGAAAACAGTAAGTACTTTAAATGGGTTTCTTTTAATCTAATTGAAACGTAGAAAGNGTATCTGAAAACAGTAAGTACTTTAAATGGGTTTCTTTTAATCTAATTGAAACGTAGAAAGTTTTGAACGTAATGTTGAGTCTCCCAGTTGACCACGTGTTTTACTACATATCAGAATGGCACACTACGTATTCCACGCTGGTTTTCAGGATAGTGGCAGGACACGAATGATGTGAAAGTAAATCACATTTGCGAAGACATAATGCCGCAGTGCAGTGCTAAAGGAGAGATGCCATGTGAGAGCAGCGTGTTTTTATTTTTTTCGCCGTTCCATTCTCTACAGGCCCTCGCTTGTCACGGTAATTCTATTACTTCAGCGGTGACTGCGAGCAAAATGAGACTTTCCCACATCAGGTTTTGTACGGGGAAGCTCGAGCGAGATGAGAGAGGATGTAACAAATTTCGTCCGGGAGCGTTCAAAATTGTGTCTTCAAAATTAGATTTGGCAATCAAAACTGTTGACCTAGAGACACCTGGCGATATTTTTGTCGTTAAAATCACAGAATTTCATACATTTATTTAAATTACTTTAAAAACTGCAAGTTCAGAGATTTAGTGAGGTAAATTTTACGAAGGCCATACTGTGAAGTGCTTCGAAAAATACAGTTTGTCAGAATAATACTTTTAACAAGATATGTTTTCATTCTTCTATTTTGCAACGAAATGAAACAAGTTTATCGAATATTATTGATAGTCCTAATACAATAAAATAAAAATATTTCTATACAATTATTTTCTTTAAGATCCAATCGATGTGCTCATCAAAAGTAAAACCTTAAAAAGAAAACAAAACTATTTACAGTAAATATTGCTTAATAAAGAATGCATGGCTATGTTATTGCACAAACTGCTGTCTACAGAATATAACTGAAGCATTTTAATATTTAAAAATAAGTCTTATCACTACCGGATACATTTCCTCTGGTAATTTGTGCTAATCTCCAAGAATAAAAAAAAACGTGTACATCGGAATGCCCGAAATTATAATAATAAGTTTGACTTGCGGTAGCAGTTATTCAAGATGAAAGGTAGTGCAACAATGTGTACATATTTAATGAACTGTCTACAAGTTATACCCCTTGGGGAACTCAAATAAACCTTTTCCTAAGAAATAACAGTACAAAATATATAGTCACACATCGCAAAGTAAATTTTGTGCATATTAGGATGTACGTTCAACAGTAAAAATTTGTATATTTGGTACAGTCCCGTGGTACTGCACTCATTTAATCATTTAATGATTTTAACTTCGTATTTGCATATGAATCACTCAATATTGTATCGCAGTGTGGTAAATAAACAAATAGTTCAAGTGAACTGCAGTGTAAAATAATAAGTGTTCATTATTCATACAAATGTTTGGTAATTTTACATTTTATATGTGTAATTTGTAAAAATAATCACAGTACATGTAATTTTACACAATTGTTCTTTATAATACAGAGAGTAATACATGTCTTTGGTGAAAATATATGAATGCATGGCTTAATAAACACTATGCTAGTATTGATTTTCACGTTTATAATTATGTGTAAAATTACACACACTCACTGCATTAAAACCTTAACTTATGTATTTTTACTGCTACATAATAGTTGTTGTTTGAACACACTATGTCAGTAGAGTTGTACATCTTCAATTGTGTAATTTTACAATGACCGTGTGTGTGTAAACTTGCATTATATTCTGGAGTATCTGTGAGCATATATTTACACATTCTAATTTTCGGTAATTATACATTTTTATGTGTAATTTACTAAAACGAGTACAATATTAGTAATTGTACACTACTGTTACTAGTAATTCAAATGTATCTGCAAGTATATGTTTAAAACATGCGATCTAGCGGTATGGAGTATAACTCCTTCAAACTCCTTTTCGTATGTTCAAAAGAAAATCTAAATGTTGGAATATGCTGGCTTTTGTATATAATGGTTACCCAAATTTTCGAGGTAATTTTTGTTTACAATACAGAGCAAAAAATATGAAAATTATAATAATACACAAGCCAAGTATGTGGATTAACATGACGTAGTTGTAAAATAACATATGCAGACGGTAAAATTGGATAGTAAAACAGTGAAAAATGTACAGGAATTATGTAATTACAATTACTGTGAATCTGCGATTTTACTGTTTTGTTGGTGAGAAAATACACATACACAGTGGTGAAATTACAATTGCTATGTTTGTGTAAATTTACTTGCTGTGAAGAGAAAATGCACGAATGTTGCAGTTTATTTTCTGCTAAATAGTAATGGTAATTTTACAACATTCTATGTAAAATTAGTTGTACAAAGTATACGTTATTTTACTAACTTGTAGAGTAACTTTACTTGGACGTAGAGTAAAAAAAAATTGACATTTGGAGGTGTTAAATTACACCGATATCAGTGGCGTCACTGTTGCCACATAAATTCATTTTAAATTACATTATTATTTTTACAGTGTGGGTAATTTTCTGGGCAACTTGGTAGTACGAATTACCAAGAGATTAAAGAAAATTTTTATGTTATACTTCGATCTGTAAACGCGGACTAATTCTGTGCAGCCAGAAACGAAAGAGTTCGGCAATTCTATTTTGACTAATACAAAGCACACCTGAGCATTGTACGAGAGACAATCTCTAATATTTCTGTAACAATATGTGCAGTACATCCGAATTCATGACGTCATTTAAGGTTAAAATGTTTTCCGGATAATTTTTAGGTAGTTGTAATAAAATAAGAATTAAATAACTCATTCTTTATGAAATGCAACTAATACTTCTCCAAGTATAAAAATTCTGATTTTTGATAATCCTGTAAAATGAGTATAGGGAAATACTCCCACTGGATAACACCAAGAATTATCGTTTGCATTAAGTCACGTAAAAATACGTCAAACACGGACGTGACATTTTTAAGAGCGATTGCTTTCGTCTACGTACACCTGCAGAAATAGAGCTGATTAGATTATTGCACATACAATATATTACGGAAAGTGTTCAACATTAAACGTAAAACATCTGGGTTATAGGAAAGTGTACGAATTTATGGGGTCACTTTAAGATATGGTACTGGTACATTAAAGGTAGCATCGTTCTTATTAAATGATGGAATGTTGGACAACATATTAAAATTACCAAAAGTATTGCTGATACTATTTGTACGAGCACCTCGTGTTCAGATACTTCATGCAAATAAATTTATTTATGAAGTCGTGAAATGTGTAAACAGGAAAACATGCGTTACACTCGAGGTTTCACAAGGATGCCTGTCGATTATATCCATAGCTATGTCATGAAACTTTTTATTTTCAATTTGTTTACACAATGGTTTGAGATATTATAATTCAAATTAAATTTCATTCTTATGCCTTATTTATTGTTTAGTATTTGAACTTTACCAAAAGTTCGCATGGTAACAAAGAGAATTTATTTCAACATGTAGCTAAAAATTGACAACGACTTTTTGCGAAAAGGATAAACCTTTCTATTGAATAGAAATTTTGCAAGTATGATGCACAGAAGGCACAGAAAAAGAGCATTTTTATTATCTCGTCTGATCGTCTCGTGAATAGAAGAATGTGTTGATACGATTGGAGACCAAGCCAAACTAAAGAAGTATGTTATCCTTCGACACATATTGCATGGGTGACAAATCGATTTAAAAGTCAGGACACGGGACCGTATGCGTGCTCGAGCAGTTACCTTCCTGGAAAATGACTCCTGGGTACTCAGTCAGGGCATGTATCATATGAGGCTGCATGACGATGTCTTCAACATATTACTGTACACGCAATGACCTTGAAATTCTACCAGCGGAGAATGACGATCATATGCGATGAGTCTCCAGACCATCATAACGGTATCATAAGGGTATATGTCGCTGTAAGATGAGAAAATAATTGCAGCGGTCACACAGTGTCCTTCAAAATCTGCTATGGTGGACGTCCACTCCTAAAGAAAAGCGTGATCTTCGCTAAATATAATATGTCACCAGTCCGTAGCATTACACGTTTGCTTTACGCTCACACAACTTCAAATGAAGGAGACAATCGTGAGTGTCTAAAGGCAAAATTCATAAATGTAATCGATTTAACATAATTACCTGTGGTATAAATCTCAACATGCTTTTGATAAAGTAAAGGTGCTCTGGTGAAAGTCGCATTTCACTATGGTGTAAAAGGAATCTGTTGGTTCTTTTCGCGCCTTTCTGAAAATTTTACGAATCTTCCTCATAATGGATTATCTGAAAATATAAGTATGCAAGGAAAGGTAGTAAGTAACCCATTACGTTGTCACCCATTAGAATCAAGATAATCGGAAACTAATGTGATTGTTAATTCTTGGCTCTCAATTCGGAAATCCTGCTCCAAAACGCAGAAACTGCACCACCCAGTGCCTATCCTCGTCAAAATTTTTTATGGCAGACGTACTCAATGTCTTGATTACGTAGCTAGAACGAAGAGTATATAACTTCTGCAATTCAATGACCTGCTTGAAAACCAGAACGATTCGATATTCTTGGCAAGAAAATTAATTCTTCAGTAGCTTACATTGGACGTCGCTCCGTGAATACGGCTATCAGCTTTCCTCTAGAACGAAGTAAGACCTCAATTACCGAACCATTAGCATGTTGGCCTCCTATTTCGACGATCTGGTTTTCGTTGAGCCTCAATCCTGATTTCTATGTGAACACCCGTTTCTGTTATCGATGCAATACATTTTTTCCTTAAGAGGCTTTTATCTCATTTTATAATAAGTTTAGAGCCGCACAGGTACTACCGATTTCTTAAGAAGGCCATCACACGTAAATTGATAAGAGTGCTGAGTTAACAGTCTTAAGGCTGATAGGAAAACCATCTATCGGAGCGATAACGAAAAAATGTCAACTCCTAGGGCGACTTGGCAGGATGATTCGGAAATAGCCTGCCATTGCTAGCCGCAGTACGGGTGTGAGCCAGACCAACCAACCACTTCACAATTTCAGGGGTTGGAGCTACAACAAAACCACCCACCTTTTCATGTAGGTGGCTAAATGGACATTTATTTATTTACTGTCGGAACCCAAATAGCAAGATTCCTAATTGTTCGTCCCCGTATTTGTTTATGACGCTTTAAGCCTGCTGTCTAATGGGGGACTGACCGAGGGCCAGAATAAGGTTTTAGAAGCTAAATGCATTTCGATGTATTTCAGTTAGCTTATGTTACACCTCTTTCGAATGAAAACCACTTTGTGAGCTTCGAATGTAGGGACATTGTTACAAGAAAGAAAGTGGCATAAAGCAACTAAAATATTGTGTTTTTAAATGACTTTGTGGGTTTGTATATTGTTACTTGATTGTCATTTGCAAAGCATTGCAAATTTTATGTAAAAAATAATGTATTAGTGAGTCTTGCATAGATATGAATATAAAAGACACTGATTGCACACGTGCAAATTTGATGGGAAAGTGTATATATTACATTTTCCATTAAGTTATGTGTAATGCATGGCCAAATACTGGCCTCGGAGAAGCGAAAGAAAGAAGGGACCGAAGGGGAGACATGACCAGTTTTCATCCCCCCTGCTTTACCGCTTTTAGTGAACTTTCCGAATGAAATATAATCTTATGTTATCAATCTCCTTCCCGTGTCTGTGTGTGTGACTGTGTGTGTCCCTCTAAAAACTTTTGAACTCGTGAACCGAATTTCACCAACTCGACACACATATAGTATTAAGTAAGAATATTCGACTTTTATAGTTTAATATCATGCAGTGTGCTTGTTTTCGAAATTGTGGACATTTCAAAATATAGGGTGATATGTTATATATTTGGAACTATTTAACCGAATATAAACTAAATTTTGTATGTTGAAAGTGCATTAATCATGCATTGAATTTACATATTTGAAATTCGTTTTTGGTTCTCCATTTTGAAAGACAGACCTACATGAAAAATAAAGCACTTATCATAAGTCACCAAAACTTCTCAGCCGATTCTCACGAAATTCTACACGTAAGTAATAATATGTTAGGTCATGTAAAAACATGTAATTAAAATGAATAAGGCATACATTTTCAAGATGGCGGCCTAAAAATAATATTTTATGTTTACTTGTAAATACCCTTAAGATGGGTCAATTTCGACACAACTTTGTATGCTGATATGTCCTATTACAAATATAATACACGCCAACACCTAAACACTTTCCCCCAGCATTTTGTAAGATAGTATCATATGATAAAATAAATGTTCTATGTAATATCTCGGTAAAAAATCTATCTAATCCTACCAAAATTGTCAAACAAGTAGTACTACAGCAGGCCATTAAAAATGGTGTGTTATACGTAGGCCAAAGATTTGTTTTTAAAATGGTGGTCATAAACACATTTCAGATTTGTATGCTTATCTTCGAAAACATGTAATCGATTTCAACTTAACATTGCATGATGATAGTATATGTACAACATGCAAATTTGTCTACATATAGTCTCATTTGTGTGCCTTTTTTTATGATAGTGTCACATGAAAAATTACGGTTTTTTTTCTCATTTGTCGGGAAACAATCAACCGATTCCTACCGAATTTCACAAAGTAATAGTACTACAGTAGGTCATAGTAGTTTATACGTTGTGAGTGTGGGACACTTAGGTTCAGAAAGGCGGCTATATAAATATTTTAGCTAAGTGTCTTCTATCTATGAAACCATAATTTATCCAATTTCAACTTAACTTTGCAAGCCGGCATTACCAATTATAACAATCAAATGTGTCTACACAGAGCGTCATCTCTGCACCAATTTTAAAGATAGTGCCAGATGAAAACAATAAAGTTTTCGTGGCATATCTCGGAAAACAATTGTCCGATTCCTACAAAATTTTGAAAAGTTAGTAGCAATAAAGGAGGCCAAAACCATTAATATATTTTAAGTGTGTCACCCAGTTATTTTCGAAATATCGGCTATATAAACACTTTAACTTAGCATACTATATCTACAAAAACATATAAAGAATTTAAACTTAGCTTTGTATACTCTCAGTATATATACAAACATCAAATGAGCTTATACATAACCTCTTTCCTATGCTATTACAGAATACAGCACCACAAGCAAAGTTAAACCTTTATGTCCTACTTCGGGAAAACGTTTTTTATAAATCCCACGAAACTACTGGGACAAAATTTACTTACGTAGATAATCTAAAGACATATATTTTTTTCATTATAGTGAAATTTTTAAAATAACATACAATTTCAACCCAAACTTCTATGTTGGCAGCATATATGACAATAATCAAATACGTTAATACGTAACATTTTTGCCTGCCGTTTATAACGATATCCATAGTAAATTGCACTCTGTGCAATATCACGTGGACCAATCAACCAATCGACGAATTCCCATTCAATAATCCACACAATTAGGGGTATTGCGGGCTACGTGTAGTTACATGTTTAAGGTGGGGCAGGCCNAATTCCCATTCAATAATCCACACAATTAGGGGTATTGCGGGCTACGTGTAGTTACATGTTTAAGGTGGGGCAGGCCTTTTCTAAATCGTGTAAATATCAATAACCACTATCAGTATGTTTCATCAATTAGAAATCTCAACAAAATTCAACCAAATTTTGTATACTAACAGTATTATTTAGAAGCATAAATTATGCGTCCAGAGATCATATTAAGCTGGCCGTTTTATGAGATAGTGCCAGGTGAGAAATGTAACTATTATGCCATATTTCCGAAATTATTCAACTAATTCCAACAAAGTTCGCGCACCAGTAGTGCTAAAAAGGTTTATGTAAATGTACATGAATAAAGTGACTGGGACATTTATTTTCAAAATAACAACATTGTAATTATTTTAGGATAGTAAACCCTAGCTACCAATACACTAGATTGATTACATCCGGAGTTGATGCTTGTTGACGGGACGAGGTTTCCTGAGTAAAAGTCCTCGGTAAGGCTCGTGTGTATTTGCAATTGTCTCACTACTATTTCACATGTTTCTGGTTTCATCTCTATTGATTTTGCTTTCAAGGAGAACTTCAAGGTCTACATACCATTTAAGCTTTCAAGACCCTTGACGCAACACCACTGTGGAAGACAGGGTGACTTATAGCGTCGTATTTACGTCCTCCCGGCATAGACTATATGATGGCTGAAGGTTAAGGGGTTTGCAATAATGTAGTCCTTTGCTGTTTCATTTGGAAGGATAGATATATTGTCTCGAGTTTGAACAAAAACAACATACATTAACACTTCCGTGGTGTGGTACTGTAATAATTTGGTTACTCGGATTAACTGCTGACGACTTCGTGATGGAGGGGGGCTTCTCTGAAC
>NQII01003197.1:108278-137165 GCA_002778355.1 Clitarchus hookeri
CTTAAAGAATAAATTGTAACCAAATAATAATAGTAATACATTTTCAGGTTTCTACGCGATAGTTACATCAAAAACATCTTCTTCCGTCTCCCTTCGCTGTTTCCAAACCTAAGCGTGTCAACGTCTCGCATTGAGTGACGTGTCGTGGGATTGTTTGCGTGCTCCAGCATTTGACGAGGTGCTGATATTTTTCGTTAGCAGTACTATCTGCAGCAATGTTCGTGCCCAAATTTACAGACACATTTTATGTAATCATTATAATTTCCTTTCATAATGCAAACAAGTAAATATTGCGGGCCAGGGTTTTCAACAGCAAAATCATTGCAAAACATATTTTTAAAGCATTTTCATTTAATAATAAACATTATAGAGTTGAAAATAAAAAAGCAAACTATTGTTACATGAAATGTGTGTTGCATGCCATTCGTAACCAGATATCACTGAATAATATTCAGTATATATTGAATAAATAACTTTTCATGGAACATTTTCTAACATTTCGATCGGATAAGTAGATATCACCTTCAGTTAATTCCTTTAGTATTATAATTCCTGGTGAAGGGTTTAAAATTTTTTTGTTTAAATCACAGCATAAGCTTTGCTAAATGTTTATTTTAATTTCAATAACTTGACATACTAATCATTTCTAAAAAATAAAAAACTGGCAATCAATATATTTTTTTAATAATATATTTTTACTTTAAGCTGCAAGAATGTGAATATATCTCAAGAAGCAAACATCAGTTCACCGCTCTCTGCCTTTCAAAAAGGCCGGGGAAATAGGATATTTGTACAAATAATTTATGCTTCTAATGAATCCCGTTAGTGTACAAAATTTTATGTAATTTCTTAATAAATTCTCTAATGCATATTGGATACTAATATAAATTAGCTATTTTTAATAACGCCATACAAATACCCCACTTCCCCCCTAAAACACGTGCGTTTACATGGGCTACCGTAGAACTGCTTGCATAAAAAATTACGTGGGATCGGTTGATTGGTCCCTGAAATATGGAATAAGACATCAATTTTGTCATGTGGTGATATACTTAAATGGCGGACAAAAATATTATGTACTGACATATTCTATGATTAACAGAGAGTGTTTACATACAAAGATAGGTTGAAATTATTTGGGACATACTAAACATTAACCAAAAATTTGTACATGGCTGTTATTTTGTGAATATGTAAATTAAGATGGCCGGCAAAAGAATAACTTGTCTCTTGAATTATATGAAAACTGTGTAATTGTTTCCTGAGATATGAGATAGAAGCTTAATATTGCATGAAGTGCTATCTTACGAAATGGTGGAGAAAAAAGTTATGTATTAGCTCATTTGATGCCAGTATACAAAATTAAGGTGAAATTAAGGTAAAATGGTTTACATAAATTTGTATATATAGTATATATACTATACTAAAACGTTTATATGGCTGCTATTTTGAAAATAAATGCCTGGACATATTAAAACATAAGATTGCATGGCCTATTATAGTTTTACTTGTTCACCAAATAATTCGCAGTAATCGGTTGATTGCTTCCAGAGATATGACAGAAAACTGTGTCAGAAAATTGTATTTATTTATTAAAATAAAACTAATAAAATGGCTGATAAAAGAGGCTCTGTGTACACACATTTGACGGTTGTAACATTTAATGCCAGCCTACAAAGTTAACTTGAAATGTGTTACTTCCTTTCATAAAAATATAATAATAATAATAAATATGGACGCCATTTTGAAAATAAGTGCCTGGCCTACATTAAAAATTATTTTATATAATCCACCATTGTACTATTTGTTTACAATATTTGTTAGGTATAGATTTTTTTCTGAGATATTACATAAGACTTAAAATCATGTGGATCTACAAAAAAAAATTACGCACAAAAGAGGCTGTGTGTTGGTATTAATGATGCTTGCAACAGATACGTTCAGCGAAAAAATTTGGTCATAATTAGCCGAGCGGTATAGTGTATATAGAAAAAATCTACGTTTGTATTGCCGTCCCTTTGAAAATGAGGTCTTTATATATTTAAATAACACATTATTATATGGCATACAACACTTTTACTTCCGTTGCAAATTTGGCGAAAATAGTTGATGCCATTTTTAAAGTATAATAATTTTTTTGTGCTATTTTTTATAACATGGGGGAGAAACAAATGTATTCATCTCGAAATTCAATTCTTATGTTTAGCACTGACAATACACAATATATGGTTTTAATGGGCTAAATGGTTCCCTAGATATAACATAGCACCCTACATTTTAAAATTGCCACCCATATGAAAATAAACATCCGACGTGGTTGAAAACTATGAAAGTCTGATGTTTTTACTAAGTTCTATGAGTACCTAGTTTGGTGAAATTGTGTTACCACGTCAAAATATTTTTAGGGGAGAGACACAGACACTAGACACATACATACACAAATACCCATAAGCACACAGACAGGAAAGCTATTGCATAAGCCTGTCTCTCCTTCGGAAAGTAGGCTTACGTATGCTGAGAAAATGTTTTACCAACAGAACATTGTGCGTGTAGATGGGTAGATGTGAGTAGCTGTGTGTCTGCGCGCGTGTGTCCCCACCCCCCTTATA
Source organism: Clitarchus hookeri (assembly GCA_002778355.1). Lineage (NCBI taxonomy): Eukaryota > Metazoa > Arthropoda > Insecta > Phasmatodea > Phasmatidae > Clitarchus > Clitarchus hookeri. Next base: position 110,888 of record NQII01003197.1, read on the forward strand.
CATTTTTGAACACCTCAATTGGATTTCACTAAACTTGGGAAATATATAGTACGTCGGAAGGACACCATACGTCTATAGTTTTCAACCACGCTGAGGACTAACTTTCAAAATTATGGCCATTTTAATTTTTAAGATGATATATCTCGAAAACATTTTAACTAATTTTAACCAAATTTTTAATGCTGGCAGAGCATAGTATATGTATAAAATTTTGAAATGGATATTGTTGTTTCTCGGCCATTTTGGAAGATAGCACCAAATGAAAAAATTTAGTCTTTTTATTATATTTCAAAAACTATCAATCAATTTTAGATTTATTTGGTACATCTCCTATATCATTTAACAAATTGCGACCAAATTTTGCGTCTGAACTGAACACCTATTGTCCTTCATTTTGCAACGTATGCCACATGAATAAATAAAAGTTTTTAAGTAATATCTTGGGAAACAATTGAAAGATTCCTACCAAATTTGGCAAACAATTTCCACTGCAGCAGGTGGTGTAAATTGCTATGCTATATATTAAGTAGGTCAGGCCCTTATTTTAAAAATTGTGGCTAAATATATATTTTAGCTCAGTATATTTGATTAACAAAACAGATTTGAATTTATATTTGTATGCTGACAGTAGGAATTGCAGCTATCAAATTTTTCTCTACAGAACCTCATTTCTCTGCTATTTTGTAATTTAGTCTCAAAATAAAAATTAAATTTATATCTGATATCTCGGGAAACAATCAACACATTCTTACCAAATATGACGAAGGAGTTGTATTGTTTAAGGTCATATAACTAAATGCATTTTTAAGTGTGACAGACACTTATTTTCAGAATAACGGCAATAATGTTATTTTAGGTTTGTGTCCTATTTCGACGAAACTATGCTATTATTTTAGGTTTAATTGTGTAAATTGGCAATATAAATCACCTAATGCACTAATACCATACATTTTTGTCCTCAGTGTATGAAGAGCGTCACGTGACAATTATGTAGGCGTTATGCCATTCATCAACGACTAATCAACCGATTTTTCCAAATTCTTCACACTATTATCGCTATTGTATACCATCTAAAATTGCGTGATTTAATTGGCAAAGTCACTTATTTTCAAAATGAAGGCCCTATAAATATTTTAGGTTTGTAAACATTGTCATTTGAAATATTACACTGATAAATTCGAAGTTGATGCTCGAATCCGATATCTGCAATGTAGTTGTTGGCACACTAGCTTATGGTACGAGGTTTTCTGGGTTAGAGTCCCAAGCCAGGAATCTGTGTTGTCGTAACTGTCTGACTACTGTTGCATATGTTTCTGGTTTCATGTCTAATAGTATTGCTTTCAACGAACGAGTCGACAAGTCTCACCTACCAACTCAGCTTTCAAGAAATTATAAAAAAATTTATTGCGCCCATGTTGAGGAAAGTTGGCTCATTAGTTATACGTGAAATCCCGATATTTTGGATCCCGATTATTCGTATATTTCGCATCCCGATTATTCGTATATCCCGCTAATTCTTGAAAATTTGCAGGTCCCTTGAGAAAATCCCTTTAATTCGTAAAAAACCAATGCATTCTGGTCCCCTCGATAATATGTATTTATTTTGGTGCTCGAGCTCAATTAAAAAGTCTTATAATTCTTATTTCCAATTTACAAACGTCGTTACATCGTAATGTTTTTAACCCTAGACTGCACACCAGCTCTAGATTCATGCAATTACGGCAGGGTAAAAAAGACCAGCTGGGCACTGAGGGAGGTAGGAGGGTTTGAAGGGCAGGTAATGACGCTGAGTAGGCTGTGAGGCGATGTGTCTGTAATTCCCAGAACTACGAGGTGCCTTGGTGTCCGGTCTAGGGTTGTGAGAGGGTAGGAAGGAGCAGAGCGAGCGAAAATAAGAGGGTTTGAAGATAAGGTAATGACGCCGAACAGGCTGTGAGGCGATGTGTCTGTGATTCTCAGAACTAAGAGGTGCCTTGCTGTCCGGTCTACGGTTATGAAAGGGTAGTAAGGAGCAGAGAGAGTGAAAAGTTAGTCAGTTCTGTCTTGGCCGAACAAATTGACGTGTCCAAACGTTATAAAGTTCCTACTTCCACAATAACATCAATTCTGAAGAGCAAGGTCAAAATCGCCTCCAGACATCGGACAGCAAAGTAAAGCTCTTTAAGACTGGTGAGTATCCACAACTAGAAGATAATTTTAAAAAGTGATTTGCGCAAGCACGGAATTAGAATGTACCAGTTGGAGGAAACATTTTAAGAGAAAAAGCAAAAGTTTTCGCAGAAAAATGGGAATTAAAGACTTTCTTGCGAGTGATGGTAGGTTTGATAGGTTTAAAAAAAGGCACAGCATAAAATTTAAGAAGCTCAGTGGGGAAAGTGCGAGTGTATCGGCCGACGTTTGTTCTGAGTGGAAAGACAAATTGGGAGAAATAATCGATTCTTATGAGCCCAACAACATTTTTAATGCCAATGATACGGGGTTATTTTATAAGTGTCTCCCCTACCGATCAATGTGCTTTAAGGAAGAAAAGTGTCATGGCGGAAAAAAAATAGTAAAGAATGTGTAACCATATTGTTGGCCGCCAACATGGTTGGATCTGAGAAATTATGACCGCTCATGATAGGCAAATCAGCCAAACCAAGATGTTTTAAAAATATAAAAACTTTTCCGATGACCTATCGTGCAAACAAAAAAGCGTGGATGAAGGGCGAATTATTCAAGGAATGGATACGATCAGTGAATGCTGATATGGAGAAAAGACAGCGAATAATTCTACTTTTCATGGATAATTGTACGGCCCACAACAATACCCCACCGCTCAGTCATGTTAATGTTGTGTTTTTGCCTGCCAACACTACTTCTAAGCTGCAGCCTCTAGACCAGGGCATAATTAAAACGTTCAAAACCTTTTACCGCAAGGAAGTAGTGATGCAACTCCTTGACAGCATCGAGGATGGGAAGGATCATAAAATCACCTTATTTTCAGCCATGAACATTGCTCACAAGGCGTGGCAAAGTGTTAGCGAAAGCACAATAAAAAACTGTTTTCGTGCTTGTGGATTCACGAAGGTGGAACTTTCATCAGCAGTTACTGAACAAGACTTAGAATGCCCTGTGAATTGGAATCGTCTTCCTCAAAATGAAGAAAATTCTATAACGTTTGAAGATTTTGTCCATTCTGACGATGGCCTAGCGGTAGCCAGGATTCTAACTTATCACGAAATTTTGTCTCCATCTCAGGGCATTGATGGTGAAGGTGATGACGAAGATGATGTGCCGACAATTACACCTTAAGTGGCTAAACAATACATCAACAACGTGCGCCATTTCTTAGCGAAACCNAACAATACATCAACAACGTGCGCCATTTCTTAGCAAAATCAGACGTTGGCGATGAAGTATGTTCTGCTTTGAACATGTTTGAAAAAGTAATCGACAATACCCGTCTGCAAGGCTTGCACCAAAAGAAAATTACAGATTTTTTTAAATCCTAAATTTTTTATGTGTTTTTATTGATGTAATTATTGATTTATATATACATATGTATACATAATATGTAGCCATGCGTTTATCATTACATATTAATGCAAATTTGCATTAATATCGTTATTATGTATTTTTTCTTTTTTTTGCTCCCGATTATTGGTAATCCCGCTAATTTGAATATCTCGATAATTCATATTTAACATTCAGTCCCTTGACAATACGAATTATCAGGATTCTACTCAGCACGCTCTTATTTATAACCATATTAATGTAAATTCAATTTTAAAACCTGCTAGTGTTCATATTTCTATTTGATATGTAAATAAGTTATTGTCTTTATCCAATTTGTAGTATTTTAGTTGCGTGTTTGCATAAATTACTTTGGTAATTTATATATTTACATACATTTGTGTTAATATAACACATATTATGTTTATTGCAATTACTGTGGGTTTTTAAACGCCTCATTACTACCTCATGCCTACTTTCCTCAACACGNGCAATTACTGTGGGTTTTTAAACGCCTCATTACTACCTCATGCCTACTTTCCTCAACACGGGTGCAAATAATTTTCAATTATATCCTTAAGAGCTTTGATGGTAGGTAGGCGTTGACGTCTCGATGACAGTAATATCACAAGATATGAAATCAGAACCATACGCAAAAATAGTGAGACAATTACAAATACACACGTCTTACCCTGGACTCGAATCCAGAAATCATCGTACCATAAGCTAGCATGCAACCAAATACATTACGGAAGTAGGATTTGAGCATAAACTTTGGATGTTACCAGTTCAATATTTGTAATGACTGGGTTTACTAACCTGAAATATTTACAGAGTCACGATCTTGAAGATAAGAGTCTGAACCACTTAGAACACGTAAGTTTACATGGCCTGCCCTAGCACTCTTTGTGTGAAGAATTTGGTGGAAATCGGCCTATTAGTACATCAAATATCGCATTCAAAACTTAATTTTTTTATTTGGTGCTATATTGCAAAATTGCTTAAAAGAAAGACGTTTTGTATACGAGGCTTCTAATTAACACGTAACATAACATGTTTAGTTGAATTTGGTTTAACATTTTAATACATATACTGCTATGGTAAAAAAAAATGCCTGACGTCACGTAAATCATCTAAGTTTACAAGACCTGTTGCACTAATGGTGTGCAAAATTTGGTGTTATTTAGTTGTATTTTTTTTGGAAGTATGGCAAATTGTTCATTATTCTCACCTGGCACTATTTTAAAAAAAGGTAGGGAAAATATCATCTCTGTGTTTATAATATATGCTTATAAAAATATTTTTAGCGTAAAAAATTTGACTGAATTACATGTAATTGTTTAATATATATTATATACCGTCCAACATTATTTGTATTAACATCATAACAGTTTAAGATATCAGATGGTGAAGCTGAAATTACTGGCAAATAAAAACTGCGTGTGTCGGAAGGAGGCGACTCTGTTACAAACCCTTTAGCAAATACATGAAATACATTTTGGTGATAGACATACCTCCGACGCTAATAACATTCATCGATACACGCTGTCTACAGAGTGGCAAAGAATTCAGAATGTTGGACAAGTAGCAAATATATATTATCTGAATAAGGAGCGAAGCCTGTGCCCTAAAAATACCACCAACTTGGTTGGGTTCAGGGCGGGAAAGTGGTGGCAAGTAGTGAGAAGAATGCCCTCTTTTACTACGCCAGGTGGTTTGCAGATCAGAAGGCATCGCATTATAAACGCATGAGAGGTGCAAGGANAACTGCGTGTGTCGGAAGGAGGCGACTCTGTTACAAACCCTTTAGCAAATACATGAAATACATTTTGGTGATAGAAACACCTCCGACGCTAATAACATTCATCGATACACGCTGTCTACAGAGTGCCAAAGAATTCAGAATGTTGGACAAGTAGCAAATATATATTATCTGCATAAGGAGCGAAGCCTGTGCCCTAAAAATACCACCAACTTGGTTGGGTTCAGGGCGGGAAAGTGGTGGCAAGTAGTGAGAAAAATGCCCTCTTTTACTACGCCAGGTGGTTTGCAGATCAGAAGGCATCGCATTATAAACGCATGAGAGGTGCAAGGANAATGCCCTCTTTTACTACGCCAGGTGGTTTGCAGATCAGAAGGCATCGCATTATAAACGCATGAGAGGTGCAAGGAAAAGCGAGTAGGCAAAGACTTTAATGGACTCTTTATGAGGTGCTGTGTAATCCAACTAATCACTACTTGTTATCCAAAAATATGTTTATAATTATTTAAATATTTCCTACGAGGTAACAAACAAGGTATTTTTCAAGCGACACTCTCGGGATATATAAAATTAGAATTTCAGCGCACTATTTGAAAATTATTAACAGTCTTTCCTTTGGCGACACGCTGAAACGTGACTTAAGCGGTGATCTTGTAATTTTTGGAAGGTTAATAAAGAAAAATAAAAGGATAAAGCCAACTCTATGGTTTCGGTATAAAAATTTAATNTTGTAATTTTTGGAAGGTTAATAAAGAAAAATAAAAGGATAAAGCCAACTCTATGGTTTCGGTATAAAAATTTAAGTACCTAAAACTGATTCTGAAGGCACCTCTTTCAACCATTTTTGCGCCCAAAAATAGTTTTCGGAGTTGAAATGAGGAACTGAAATTAGTTTTTCGGCACGAAACTTCTAAAAAATGTATATTAATTTTTAGTCATGTGTTTTGAGTCAAAACTCTGTGATGTGCNTTTTTCGGCACGAAACTTCTAAAAAATGTATATTAATTTTTAGTCATGTGTTTTGAGTCAAAACTCTGTGATGTGCTTCATGAGCCAGATTATCAAATTAACTTAAAATTGGAGATAAATTATGTTTAATAAATTTTCGTATTTTGATAGGGCGCAATCAGTCATCAGTTGGTTGTTTACCAAACTCTTTTAAGTGAAAAACGTTTTATAAAGTGAAATAATTGATTTATTTTTGTAGTGTGTAATTTTGNGTTTACCAAACTCTTTTAAGTGAAAAACGTTTTATAAAGTGAAATAATTGATTTATTTTTGTAGTGTGTAATTTTGCTATAAACAAGTGAAAGCATCGTAGCTCGTTTTACCAAGGCTATATGAAGTCGTGGCAAATGATAGCATTATGACGCCAACGAACGCTGGTATACAAGAAGTGTGAGCTCTCCCGCCGCCACGCAGGTTTAGTTGCGGTGCTCTCGCCGGGTAGGTGAACAAGCGTCGGGAATACACAGAAGCACGAGGGAGCACGCGCATCGCAGCCCGGGGGTATTTGTCAGGGCTCGCCGCGCTCTCGTCGCAGAACACAGCCCTCTGACCTAATAACTACACGCCACGCCGGAGAAGTGCGAGCGCGGCGAACGGAGAGACAGCACTCGGGGTGACGGCGGTGGCATTAGTCAGTCGGCCCGAGCACAATAGCTGCCAGCCGAACACGGAAAACACGCCACCCGCTCGCTGCAGAAGACGTGATGCGGCTCGGCGGCAACCTCTGCGTGCGTGCGGAATGTACTCCCGCTCGCCTCGAACAAAGCGATCCTCTCGATTACAGGCGGGAACAGATTATGCCCGGGTTAATGACGTATTTTCCGGTACAACCACCTCTTCAACAAATTCCAGCTTCAGCGCTAACATTTTTCAAATTTCTTCTTCTCACCCATGTAAATTTTTACCGCGTAAAAAATAATTTTGCTGAAACCAAGCTATTTTTAAACTATACTCAGGGCCTTAGAAATATGAAGTTTTTAAGAACTTTTTTTAAAGAAGATAACTTTAAAATTGGTGCTGAGTTTATGGTATGTAAAAGAGAGCTAGACCACTTTTAAAATTCTCAATAAGCTAAACTAAATATCAAAAAATTAAGAAACTAAAAATATTTTTAATAAATAAAATAATGCAAATATTAACAAATCTTACTGGTGTTATAAATGCGAAAGTTTGTGTGTGATGTTTGTTACCCCTCAGCTCCATAACGGCTAAACGGATTTTGATGAAATTTGGTATGTAGGTTTTTAGGTCCTGGAATAAAACATAGGGTACTTTTCATCCCGGAAAACTGTACGGTTCCTGTGGAATAACAACAAAACCTAATTCTGCAACGGCTGGGAACGTGACTTAAATATGTTTTTCCTCTGGTGTCAGAGTTCATCAGGCCGCCCAAGGACTTAACGACTGCTATCAATAGATAATAACCGGGATCGAATATCTAACGTGTCCTCCGAAGCCCGGAAGTGCTTAGATGTAGAACAGTAAACGGTCACCCATCCAAATGCGTGCCACTGGGAACGTTGCTTAACTTTGGTGACGATAAGATCCATCATCCAAGCACAAAATAAAGTACCCAGAAACACTTATTTCTGAAACTACAACTTGATGAAACAAATGTTGTGATTTTGATACATCGATGCTGGAAAGCGTAAATGTGGTAACTATGCGATATATGCGCAGATACAATCCAAAAACAATACCCTAATTCTTGGCTTTTGGGTAAATAATATTTCCTTTCTTTTAGATTGCTGTAATCAGTTAAAAACCTAGGCCAACATAGTATAATTTTATAATTATTTTTTCACATAAATGAATTGTCTTTTCCCAATTTATTTATTATTGAATCACTGTAAAACTCAATTGTACCCCCACGAAGCCGGGTCGGTTCGCTAGTAAAATATAAAATGGCCACATTACACATAAATATAAATATACTATTTAAAAAACTCTTTCAAAAGTTATCTGTAATAAATAAAAGCAAATAAAAAGAGAATTGAGTAAAAAAGCTAATCTCAAGATCCTCTTTTAAATAATTTATTTTTTTAACTTTAAACAAATTAGTAACATTAAAGATTTGAATGATAATTTCTTAATAATAGTTTCTAAATAACACTTTTCATGAAAAACATAATTTTGGTTGTTTTGAATTTTATGATATGTATAAGAGTGATGACAGAAGTGATGACGTTAGTGATGATAGTAGTGATGAAAGTTGTGATTTTTTATCATTTTTATTATGCAAATCAGTCTTTACTTTGCATGATAAAAATGACAGTCATAATGGCAATAATGCGAGTGATGATTCTGTTGGTTATAAATGTTATAAGAACGACGAATCATATATTATTATAATTGTTAAAAACCTGTAATATAAAAGTCTAATTAAGATTATTTAAAAACTTTATTTTAAGAAAAACATTTTAATAGCATCATTTAAATTTGTAGTTTTTAAAATATGGTATCAAAAATGTTACATATATGACGAACAAAAATTTTATTGGGTTTTATTATAGTAAAATTTTCAAAGCATCATCACTAGTCATATACACTGATTCAATGGTCCCACATGAATGGAGGTTGTATTGAATAGTTATACAGGTTGCATACCATATATGGTAATGATATCNGATTCAATGGTCCCACATGAATGGAGGTTGTATTGAATAGTTATACAGGTTGCATACCATATATGGTAATGATATCACGGTCGTACACCTATGGACAGAGGCTACAGAGTGTCTTGAACCATAATATTGGTAACTTGGGTAGCCGCCTTTAGCGACGATGCAGTCCTACAGTCGTGCATAGAGACGATCATTACGGTATTGGATGTAATCTTGCGGAACAGTGTTCCACGCTAATTCCACCTGTTGTTGCAAATGGTGGAGGTTTGTTCCCGGTATCGTAGACCACACTAAACGCCATACAATCATGTCCCACACATGTGCAATGGGGGACAGGTTGTGTTATCGTGCTGGCCAGGGAAGTTGACGGACGCCTTCGAGAACGTGTTGGGTAACCCGAGACGTGTGTCCATGGGCATTGTCCTGCTGGAAGAGGACATCTCCTTGGCGTTTTAGGAATGACAACAAAATGAGCTGGATGATGGTCTGGATGTAGGGTTGACTTTTCAGTTTTCCCTCAGAAAACACGAGAGGCATATTGTCATTGTACGCTATTGCTCCCCAGGAATTGGCCCGGTATGTCGCTGACGTATACACTCTGGCTGTTGCCGCTCTCATGTTCGACGCCGCACTAGCGAAAGTCCGTCACTGGCCACAATGCAGAATCTGCTCTCTCATCACTAAACACAACTCCGTGTCATTCAGCCCTCCAGTATTGTCGTTCCCGACTCCATCCTAGACGGTCTGCACGGGAGGTGTGAGAGGAAGCCTGGCGAGCAGCACCCTTGATCATACCCCAGCGTCCAGAAAATGGCTGACGATGGTCTAGCTGACACCCTAGGTGCAACAGTGGTTCTAATCTGTGCGGCGATCGCCATGCGATCAGCAATGGCTGCTCATCTGATGCGGTGGTACAGGCGGGAATCCGTATTCTCTGCCATCCGGAACCAGGTTGACTTGAATGTACACCATCGTTGGACCACCGGCACTACCAATGATGCACACAGCTACTTCATGTCCTACGCGTTGGACAACATTTTTCGGAAGGTCCATCCAGACTTCCTCAGGCCCACAATACGACCTCATTCAAGTTAATTACACGAAGTGTGGTCGTCTATGCAGTCATAGTATGTCTACAATGCTTACTCCACAAAGGCCAATGCTTGAAACAACAGACTACTCTTTCACCGAGTCAACTACAGTTGTATTTGGCGCAGTGGTGTTATGCCTAGTAAGCGGTTCCTACTTCGTCCATAGCACAGCACTGGTAATCATTGCATGTACCGTCCTCTATGAGTGACCCATGCACTTATGCTATTTCTATGTCACCACTTTAGTGGTGTTTATTTTTCGTTTTACACCAGCGTAGCAATAAATTGTAAAAAAAAACTTTTATAATATGCTAAAAAAATTAATATCTTATTCGAAAATACCAAATAAATTACCCGGGGAACAATAATAAAGATACAAGATATTCAAAAATTATATAATAAAAATTATAAACAAATTTAATTAAAATTTTTTTGTGAATTTTATAAATAAATATATTTGTAAATCATATTTTAATAAGCAAATATAGCAAAAAGGACATAATAAAATAAAATACATTCAATTTTTGTAAAAATGCTAAAATGTTTAGAAAAATAAATATTAATGTTTTATTCANATAATAAAATAAAATACATTCAATTTTTGTAAAAATGCTAAAATGTTTAGAAAAATAAATATTAATGTTTTATTCACATTATCAATATAGAGATAAACATTCTATTTTATGGAAACACTGTACAACTGAACATACAAAATCTGTACTTATAAAAATTTTAAATAATTAATTCTAAAATTATATTGCACAATATTATTATTTTTTTAATTATTCTTTTAAATTGCTTGCTAATAGATAAAATGAAATAATGCCAACTCCAAACACGAACTAACTTTTCATAGAAATGTTTACATTAGCTAGAAATTTAATTTTAAGAGAATAAACCAAATTAAAAAAAAACTGATTAAATAATGTTAATTGCAAGTTATAATGAAAATTTAAGACGAAAAATTTAAGAGCCAGCTCTATTACATAACATAATTCAAATGCAAACTCTACCGCAACTTAAGTTTAAGAAAATGTTCAATGTTAAGGAAAATTATTGAATACAATTTATTTCAGATTATTAATAAAGAAAACAAAGTGAGAGAGAAAAAAAACATTTCTACAAAAACGAATTTATTTTGATTAATTTTCTAGAGATAACTCTAGAAGAAAAATTTTTCAAAAAACATTTAATTTTGATAAACACATAATTTTCTAAAAATAACATTTTATTGAAATCCTAGAACAAATAGCATTGCATTATATTTATACAAATACATTTTTTTTTCTAAACCGAAATGCATACAACGTTTATTGCTAGAACATTTAATTCTGATAAAGATATAATTTTTGGAGATAACTGTGATGAAAACTCATTGCAAAAAGCTATTTATTTAAATAAAGTTATTTTTTTTCAACTTATAACAGAAGACAAGTAATTTAAAATTAAGAAACATTTTGAAATAAATATTTTTTACGTTGAAACTTTAAATATTCTAAAAAAAAATGATAATAAGTTAAATAATTTAAATGAAGAAAGAAGAAACTAAGGACGACTGTTTTTGAATTAACAATACAAACTTTCGTAATCAAACATATATATATATATACAATTATTTCAGGTTAATAATATTTGCAATCAACTAAAAATTAATTTAAATACAAATAATATTTTCAATTGAAATAATGCGTTAAATGCTATACAAACAATTCTAATATTGGAATTCTTTATTATTATTAATCTTGGAGGAAAGAAACAAATTTATTTTGAGAATTCTGAACTCTATAATTTGTCAATCAATTTATTTTGACAAAGACTTAAACGTTCATTTCAATGATGTGTTTACAAAAATGATTGAATTTGAAGAATGTGGCTGTGGCCAGTCATTAAATTCCATAAATATTTTTGCATTATAGGTTCGTAGATACAAATATATTTAATTACCAGAAATAATTANAGATACAAATATATTTAATTACCAGAAATAATTAAAAATAAAACACTTATATCAATATAAAAAACAACGATAAAAATGGTACATTTATTCTGTGAAATCAACATTATATACGAAAAGAGGTAATATTGTTTAAATTTCAAAATACAACAATACTAGTCACTAAATGAATAAGATGATTTAACATTAGAAATGGTAATTAAATTTTGTGATACATTAACTAAGAAGAAAATGTTTTTTAGGTAAATTTTTGTTTTAATAAAAAATATTGAAATTAGTTCACTAAAAATAACAAATAACAAAAAAAGACAAAAAACAAAAATGTATTACATTTGATGATGAAAAAGTCATTAATGTTGTTAAAAATATTTATCAAAATAAATTTTGTCACACAATAGTAAAATTAATTGAAAAACATTTCGTCGTTATAAAAGTTAAGAATATGCTACTCTAAAGTAAAAATAACTTAACATGAAGAATGTTGTTCAAAAATGAAACTGTGTGATTAAAAAAAACTGTAAGCTTTGGAGAAAAAGTATATTGCAATAATTATATTTTTCTTTAAAATATTAACAAGTTTCTTCTATAAATTATGCTGATTTTGAATGTTATTTGAAATATTTGTATAGGCATTTATATTTATATATACATATATATGTGCACCATACTGAGTTATCCAAAATATAAAACAAGATATTTTATTATTTTATTAAATACAGTAATGGTGATTATGAAAAGATCAATCGAATATATAATTGGAAATGCACCAAAAGTATGCACTTATCTTATAAAAGCTATCACACAGATAAAAAAATTTAATAAAAAAATTTACTAAGAAAAAAATAGAATATTTAAAAAAATCATAAATATGTCATATTTGCGAAGCAAATGTTAATATTGTTATAAAAAGCCTGAAAATATATATCTTAAATTAGAAAAAAATTAAACATTACACATTAAAAAAGTTTAACGAAAACAGTGATTTATTAAATGCAATACAAACAAATTTAGTGATCGAAAATATTTATTATTTTATTCCTATATTTATGCCAGAAAATATTTATAATTGNCAATACAAACAAATTTAGTGATCGAAAATATTTATTATTTTATTCCTATATTTATGCCAGAAAATATTTATAATTTGTTAGTTAATGATGCTTATTTATCAGAGAAATAGAAAATATGACAAAAATAATTATTTAATCCATCATATTGAAGAAAAATAAATTTCATTTTGCAAAAATGTAAAAGATAGTTTAGATTTAAGATTTTTACATGCACTAAATTTATGAGCACTAGCAACGATCAGTTGTCTATAAACCTAAAGAAAGAACAATTAAAAGAAACAACAGAATATTTGAGCGATGGACAGTTCGATACATTTATTAAGAAAGTGTTTATTCTTATTAAAGAATGGACACAAACTAAAGATAAAAAGTATCAGAATTATCATGAGAAAATCAAGTTTTTTCAAAATATAAGAAACACATCTCTAATGAAGAATATAAAGAAACAAATGTCTGAAAATTTTTAACATTTAAGATTTAGAAGAATATTTAAAAGTATAAAATAAAAGTGATGTTATAATTTAGCTGATACATTCAAAATTTTAGAGATGCCATTTAAAGTAAAATTACATTCATTTAAGAATTTAGATTTAATTTTATTACTCGAAAATGGTCTAAGTGGAGGAATTCCTCAATGATGTAAGAACAATTTATAGCAAAAAATAAATATATGCAAAATTAATATAAAAATTAATTATCTAATTATTTAATATAAAAATATTAATTATTTGTTTGTTTGTCGTATGTAAAAATATTTGCCATATAGAAAAAATGAATGGGTGAGGAAATTTGATATAAAATAGAGCCAAGAAAAAATTTTCAAAAAATTCTAGAAGGTTAGCAGAAAGTGTGTGTGTGTGTGTGTGTGCGTGTAAAATATTTATACAGAATTTCGGTTTGTTTCAAAAAGAAGAAAAAATTAATTACAACCGTGTACAATAAAACAAAACATGTTTTACACTATTAATTTCTGATATTTTATATATAATTGTAAAAAGAAAAAATATTCACAAATCTGTTAAACTGAATTAATTAAATAGGTTTCAAAATATATTGATCTTATTACACAAATGAGAACAAAAGCAATAAAATATTTTGACAAGTGTTTTTGTAAATTGATGAATAATTCATTTTATGGAAAACAAAAGAAAATATAAAACTATGTACATTTAAATTTAATAACTAATGCTGAATTTGTTGAAATATGGATATGTATAGCTAATTTTTATAATGCTACTATTTTAATGAAAATTTAGAAACTATTTATGTAAACAGAAAAAAGTTAAAATTTGATAATTAAATGTTGCTGGATTGTCAAATTTAGAACTATCAAAAGAATTAATACATTATTATCTACATAAAATTTAGAAAGAGAGATATAAAGAAAGATTAAACTTTGCTAACAAGAAAGTAAATTTTTAGCATAAAAATAAATTATAAATCTCATAATCTGATGAAAATAAATAGTAAAAGAATTTGATAATAATTGTTTGCAAAATATAATATATAATTTACCACAAATTAATAAACAGAGAGAGCAAAGGCAAAATATGAATATTAAAAATAATAATTTCTCACTTTGTTGTATTAAAAGCAAAAATGTATGCTATTAAAGTACTTAAGGGAAACCAAAAATTTGAAAAAAGTTAATTATTAGTTTTAAAATTTAAATAATATTTTATGATTATAAAAACTGTTTTTCGAAAAAGAAAGAAAAAAAATCCGAAAAAATTTAATAAAATTTAATAAACATCAGGTTTACACAGTTCAAAAAGGTCATATTGCTTTAAATTATGAATATTAAAAAAGAAAAATACTTAAATCAAATTGTATTACTATCCTAAATACATACATAAGTAAAACTTAAAATTTAAAATAAAAATATAAAACATTTATAAAAATGTTTATTTAATAAAAATAAACAGCCAGTCTAATGTTTAACATAAAAATGTAATGAATAATTAGAAATGTAGTAACTAGGTATTTGCAGTCGAGGGAGCATCAGTTGGCACTTGATGATTTAAATTTATTTCAATATTCTTATCATTACAACCACCTTAATATTAATCATCATCTTTTAAACCTGAAAATTAATTTAATTCTCAATCTTTTAATACATTTTTAAATAAAACAATTCTGAAATTAGTGAAGAATTCTAATTCCTTGTCTATAAAAGATTTAGCTTTAATAATTTCATATTCAGTAATCGAATATTAAAAATTTTTCATAATTGACCCTGTTTATATAGAAACGATATTTATATGTTTGTATTTCTAAAATAATTTTAACATAACCATCATTAAAATCTATTCAACTTATTTTTCATCAGTTAGTTCTGTAAAAAATGAGCTTGAGAAAACTTGTTAATTTGTAAATATAGTGTATAAGAAGGTTTATAAATGTTGGAATCTCAACATCCAAACATTGTTTTGATTCAAAACTAGCAATAATATTACTTTCTAAGTGATTTATTTCACCACAATTTATAACCATTCCATGAGGTAAAGTACAATGATGATTTTTTGATCTCAAATAAATTTAACCCAGTGTTTTATGTGCATGCATGTAAATATTATAGTCTCATGAAATCTTTCTGATACAAGCTGTATATTATACTAAATTTTTCTGATACATACTGTACAATATATGAAATATAATTATATACATCGCGATAAATATTATAATAAATGTTATTTTTAAAAATTTAATTATTTCATGTTAATTTTAAAACTTTTATTTCAATATAATTTTTAACGAAAATAAATAGAGCAACTGATTGTTGTGTTGGAGATTAAAATAATAATAATACACAATAAATATAAAGAATGGTGATTCTTTGCCTCATAATATATTATAACATTAATATCTCGTCCTATCAATCATGGAAATGCAAATTTAATTATTAATTTGATTTATAAAAATGAGTGGTTAAATTTTAATAAATTATATGTTTGATTAAAAAGTTATGATTAATTTAAATAACTTTGTTTAATCATTTATTTTTTAAACTATTGAAAAATCAAAAATGTTTATTTTTTTAAGTATAATTTTACTAAAATTATATTTGGAGATGAATTAGAATATAATTCATTAGTTGTTTCCGATAATTTGATTTTAGAGAATTGAGACAAAATTCTAGAATTTTTCACTTGAGTTATACATAAAAATATAAAGTTATTTTATTGAGGTCGAATTTATCCGAGATAACCAAATAAATAAATAAGAGATGAAATTAATTTCAACTATTTTTTGACAAGTCAATACTAATTTAAAACATATTTATAGTACTTTTATTGGGGATGATGCATTTTGTGATAAATTCAAAGAGATGTGTTCAAAGTTCTCCGATGAATATTTTGGTTATATAAATATTATTGAAAAATTATGGACTATAACAAATTAAAAGATTTTGTAATAATACAAAATATTTTTGTTTTGCTTTATTATTAATAATTAAGATTTTGTAAAATTTAATTTTATATCAAGTTTTATAATAAAAGCGTTATTAACATGCATTATTTTATTAATACAAGCAGTGAAAATCATTAATTTCCTACCTATTCATATGTAATTATCCTTTGTTTTAAACTTTTCAATTAAATATATATGACAATAATAAGTTTTTATAGTTTAAAATTCATAAAAAATGCCTTTTATTACTTTGCAATTTATGCTTTGTAACATATCGGTCATTACAGCATAACGAAAAACTGATCTATTTTAAGAGAATTATGTAAACAGATTAGCTGTGTATATTTCTTCAAATGACATATTTTATGTTACCATTTCAAAGTATACCAAAAACTTTATATTTACTGTTTTCAATAACTAAATAATTTTGATAAACAGTTAAACAAAAAATTATAATTAGTTTATTATATTATATTTGATTCATTACAATATGTATATTTTTCGTAATGTTATACACTTTTATCGAATCTTCTAAAATTTCAACCATTTATTATTTCCATTCGAAACTAATTTTAAAAATTTTAATTATGTTTTTAATTTTTGAAAACTTTCAACAACATTAACTTTAACTTCTGAGTAACTAGAACAATAATAATATTCTTTTTTTTCTCATAAATTATAAAAATTCTTTTGGTAAAAATCTTTGCGAGAAAATTTTTCCAAATTATTCTGTTTCTGCTTTCCAGAACCAATAAAAAACTCTTTAAAATAACTTTCTGACCAATCTACTAGTAGCTGGTAAACCATACTATGTTTAGAAAAAACATCAGTTATCTTTAAAATGTATTTCTATTTTTCATTATTTTTGAATAGACATTACATTGCTGAATGTATTTCAACTAAATAAACCATNTGTGTGTGTGTGCGTGTAAAATATTTATACAGAATTTCGGTTTGTTTCAAAAAGAAGAAAAAATTAATTACAACCCTGTACAATAAAACAAAACATGTTTTACACTATTAATTTCTGATATTTTATATATAATTGTAAAAAAAAAAATATTCACAAATCTGTTAAATTGAATTAATTAAATAGGTTTCAAAATATATTGATCTTATTACACAAATGAGAACAAAAGCAATCAAATATTTTGACAAGTGTTTTTGTAAATTGATGAATAATTCATTTTATGGAAAACAAAAGAAAATATAAAACTATGNATATTTTGACAAGTGTTTTTGTAAATTGATGAATAATTCATTTTATGGAAAACAAAAGAAAATATAAAACTATGTCTATTTAAATTTAATAACTAATGCTGAATTTGTTGAAATATGGATATGTATAGCTAATTTTTATAATGCTACTATTTTAATGAAAATTTAGAAACTATTTATGTAAACAGAAAAAAGTTAAAATTTGATAATTAAATGTTGCTGGATTATCAAATTTAGAACTATCAAAAGAATTAATACATTATTATCTACATAAAATTTAGAAAGAGAGATATAAAGAAAGATTAAACTTTGCTAACAAGATAGTAAATTTTTAGCATAAAAATAAATGATAAATCTCATAATCTGATGAAAATAAATAGTAAAAGAATTTGATAATAATTGTTTGCAAAATATAATATATAATGTACCACAAATTAATAAACAGAGAGAGCAAAGACAAAATATGAATATTAAAAATAATAATTTCTCACTTTGTTGTATTAAAAGCAAAAATGTATGCTATTAAAGTACTTAAGGGAAACCAAAAATTTGAAAAAAGTTAATTATTAGTTTTAAAATTTAAATAATATTTTATGATTATAAAAACTGTTTTTCGAAAAAGAAAGAAAAAAAATCCGAAAAAATTTAATAAAATTTAATAAACATCAGGTTTACACAGTTCAAAAAGGTCATATTGCTTTAAATTATGAATATTAAAAAAGAAAAATACTTAAATCAAATTGTATTACTATCCTAAATACATACATAAGTAAAACTTAAAATTTAAAATAAAAATATAAAACATTTATAAAAATGTTTATTTAATAAAAATAAACAGCCAGTCTAATGTTTAACATAAAAATGTAATGAATAATTAGAAATGTAGTAACTAGGTATTTGCAGTCGAGGGAGCATCAGTTGGCACTTGATGATTTAAATTTATTTCATTATTTTTATCATCACAACCACCTTAATATTAATCATCATCTTTTAAACCTGAAAATTAATTTAATTCTCAATCTTTTAATACATTTTTAAATAAAACAATTCTGAAATTAGTGAAGAATACTAATTCCTTGTCTATAAAAGATTTAGCTTTAATAATTTCATATTCAGTAATCGAATATTAAAAATTTTTCATAATNCTAATTCCTTGTCTATAAAAGATTTAGCTTTAATAATTTCATATTCAGTAATCGAATATTAAAAATTTTTCATAATTGACCCTGTTTATATAGAAACGATATTTATATGTTTGTATTTCTAAAATAATTTTAACATAACCATCATTAAAATCTATTCAACTTATTTTTCATCAGTTAGTTCTGTAAAAAATGAGCTTGAGAAAACTTGTTAATTTGTAAATATAGTGTATAAGAAGGTTTATAAATGTTGGAATCTCAACATCCAAACATTGTTTTGATTCAAAACTAGCAATAATATTACTTTCTAAGTGATTTATTTCACCACAATTTATAACCATTCCATGAGGTAAAGTACAATGATGATTTTTTGATCTCAAATAAATTTAACCCAGTGTTTTATGTGCATGCATGTAAATATTATAGTCTCATGAAATCTTTCTGATACAAGCTGTATATTNATTTAACCCAGTGTTTTATGTGCATGCATGTAAATATTATAGTCTCATGAAATCTTTCTGATACAAGCTGTATATTGTATTAAATTTTTCTGATACATACTGTACAATATATGAAATATAATTATATACACCGCGATAAATATTATAATGAATGTTATTTTTAAAAATTTAATTATTTCGTGTTAATTTTAAAACTTTTATTTCAATATAATTTTTAATGAAAATAAATAGAGCAACAGATTGTTGTGTTGGAGATTAAAATAATAATAATACACAATAAATATAAAGAATGGTGATTATTTGCCTCATAATATATTATAACATTAATATCTCGTCCTATCAATCATGGAAATGCAAATTTAATTATTAATTTGATTTATAAAAATGAGTGGTTAAATTTTAATAAATTATATGTTTGATTAAAAAGTTATGATTAATTTAAATAACTTTGTTTAATCATTTATTTTTTAAACTATTGAAAAATCAAAAATGTTTATTTTTTTAAGTATAATTTTACTAAAATTATATTTGGAGATGAATTAGAATAGAATTCATTAGTTGTTTCCGATAATTTGATTTTAGAGAATTGAGACAAAATTCTAGAATTTTTCACTTGAGTTATACATAAAAATATAAAGTTATTTTATTGAGGTCGAATTTATCCGAGATAACCAAATAAATAAATAAGAGATGAAATTAATTTCAACTATTTTTTGACAAGTCAATACTAATTTAAAACATATTTATAGTACTTTTATTGGGGATGATGCATTTTGTGATAAATTCAAAGAGATGTGTTCAAAGTTCTCCGATGAATATTTTGGTTATATAAATATTATTGAAAAATTATGGACTGTAACAAATTAAAAGATTTTGTAATAATACAAAATATTTTTGTTTTGCTTTATTATTAATAATTAAGATTTTGTAAAATTTAATTTTATATCAAGTTTTATAATAAAAGCGTTATTAACATGCATTATTTTATTAATACAAGCAGTGAAAATCATTAATTTCCTACCTATTCATATGTAATTATCCTTTGTTTTAAACTTTTCAATTAAATATATATGACAATAATAAGTTTTTATAGTTTAAAATTCATAAAAAATGCCTTTTATTACTTTGCAATTTATGCTTTGTAACATATGGGTCATTACAGCATAACGAAAAACTGATCTATTTTAAGAGAATTATGTAAACAGATTAGCTGTGTATATTTCTTCAAATGACATATTTTATGTTACCATTTCAAAGTATACCAAAAACTTTATATTTACTGTTTTCAATAACTAAATAATTTTGATAAACAGTTAAACAAAAAATTATAATTAGTTTATTATATTATATTTGATTCATTACAATATGTATATTTTTCGTAATGTTATACACTTTTATCGAATCTTCTAAAATTTCAACCATTTATTATTTCCATTCGAAACTAATTTTAAAAATTTTAATTATGTTTTTAATTTTTGAAAACTTTCAACAACATTAACTTTAACTTCTGAGTAACTAGAACAATAATAATATTCTTTTTTTTCTCATAAATTATAAAAATTCTTTTGGTAAAAATCTTTGCGAGAAAATTTTTCCAAATTATTCTGTTTCTGCTTTCCAGAACCAATAAAAAACTCTTTAAAATAACTTTCTGACCAATCTACTTGTAGCTGGTAAACCATACTATGTTTAGAAAAAACATCAGTTATCTTTAAAATGTATTTCTATTTTTCATTATTTTTGAATAGACATTACATTGCTGAATGTATTTCAACTAAATAAACCATTTCAATGAAATAACTTTTAATTTAGAGGTCTTATATAATTTATAATTATTCTTTTACAAATGTATATTATTCATTTTTAAAACAGTTAATTTTTTTAGATTCACAAAATAAAATTTTTTTTACAATTATAATTTTTGGTATTTAATTTAATTATATATTAAAATTTATAGTAACTTTTAACACTTTAAAAACTAAGTATTCTCCATTTTAAAAATACCTTTTTTATATTTCTAAGAAAAACTATAAACGTAACAATTATTCACTTAAACACTGGGATTTTGTTTTCCTCTTCTAATTATAATGTTATTTTATCCTTTTTTATTACTAAAGGTTTTGAAATATCGATATCATGAAATCATTTTTACTGTTTTTAAAATAGTAGGGTAATATTTATGAGCATTAATTTTTAAAAACAGTATGGTCAAAAAGAAATGAAAAATAACTCAATCCATTGTGCAATTTATAATATTGATTAGATTTCCTATCTGATGACTTTACATTTTAATTTTTAGTTTTTATTCGATTTGATAACAATTAATGTTAATTTATCACTTCATTTGGAGCAACTAGTTAAGGAATATTTTTAATATATAGGTTTCATGGTTGTAAATTTTGTATTTAAAAAAATTTATAACTAAATGAGTAACCTTTAATATTCGTATATATAATAATGGTTGTTATGTGTTTGATGAGGTAGGGATTCTACTAGAATATAGTATTTTGTTGAATAGTGCTTTAATATTTTCAAATTGTAGTTGTTAAAATTGAGATATTTCACGCAATCCCTTAATGCAGATTTTAAAATAGTATATATGATATTTGAATATATGTGATTTTATTTTCCAAATCATTTACTGTGTTAGTATGGGTACATATTTTAATACCTAAACTGTATGTACAAAGGAAATTTATGCAAATCTACATGATTAATTCTGATATCGTGAATATTATTATTACTATTTAATTTTAATTAATTCATTTATTTTTAAAATGAAACCTTTTCATGTATTTATGTAATTAATATATTTTGGCATAAAAATTATTAGCAACAAAAGAAGGCAAGAAAATAATTCATGTGTAATGAGTACCATGCGCATTAAATATAAATTTGAGATGTGCTCTAAACTGTTTGCGAGCACCGACAATTTAAATAGACATTAGAAACGTTTTAAACGAACTGCACCATACGACACAGTTGACTGGCTAGGTGCACCTTCTCCTTTGTGGTTTCCAGCGAAGAATGGTCCTAGTCCACTTTCGACTAGTGAATCAGAAATCATATCTACCAATTTGTCATCCAGCGATTCATCGCAATGTAAGAATGTAACCTGTGAGATAGCATTCAGTGGTTTTTTGAAAACATATGTTGCTCCGAATCTGACAACTTCGTCTAAATATATTTGTTCATTTCTGACATATATGAAACAAGATAAAATAAATAAACTTACAAAGGAGGTAGAGAAATTCTCTGATGAGAAATATAATATATATTTGGAATGCAAATATAGTAAACCAAAGCCAAATGATGATGAGCACAGTGCCCTGCACGGGTCGGGTGGGTCCACCATATCCGATTATTATCCGACACGAAACAGTCGGGCCCGGGCCATACTCAATGGATACTACTCAATAAGGCCAGGTCGGGGGCCCGGCAGATAATCGGAGGTGGGCCGGGCTTCGGTTCAGTCACAAGAATCTAAATCGGGCCGGGCCGAGTCGGGCCGTTTTTTCATGTATTGGTTCGGGTCGGGCAGTCGGAGATCCTATACCCTCATTATGCTTCAAAACCTGTGAGCTGCAGTCCTACTTTGTGTGTTCCTTTTGTACTCCGTTAACGCATTAGGTGACTTATTTTCGATACTCGCTGTCATCCACTGTTGGCGTAGGTGGGTAGTGTGTTCGGTTGTTATTGTTCACTGTTATAGTAATTTTTGCAGGAATTGGTCTTGGCAGGAGCTAATCTTGTGTGGAGTCAGTCTCTTCAGGAAACGATTGGGAATTGGACAATAAGGGGTTGGGGAAGTCGTATGGTTGGTAGATTGAGGGTGGTGGGTGAGGGAGACGAGTTCTAACGAGTTATTAGTTAGGAGGGGGGCTGGTGGGTGGCATGCGTGAAAGTTGATGGCGGCTGAGGTATAATAAGTAAATTGCGACTGAATTGAAGCAACGAGAGGTGTTTTGGTGGTGTGGGTGTAGTGTGTGAGGGTGTTAGTGGAGGGTGGTGGTGGGGGGTTATGTGTGTTACCTAAAGAGTAATTCGTTTCAGAGGTACAAAGATTTAGTGGCTATATAACTAATGTTTTAAAGAAGTGGTGTTCAGTAGGCCACTGAACGTCGTACCAGGAAGTAGACACGGTCTGCCATGTTTACGATAATAGAACGTTTAGGGTTACACACATTCGAAATGGTTTTTCTCGTTAGGTATGTTATTTTCTTATCAATGTTTATTAACAGTTTTGTTTTGGATATTGCAACGATTTTTTCTTGATTTTTCGATTTCAATGTCTTTGGGGTCCAGGTCAGTGTCACTGGCATCCGACATGGATATTTAAGTCAGTGAAATAATATTTTCCTAAATGTATACGACTTTCTTTCGATCTTTAAAACTTTTGTATCGGTGTTTTGAGTTTAAGATCATTGGGGTCAATGTCAAGGTCTTTAACAACCAACATGTTGGTCTGAGTCATAAATTTAATTTTCCCTTTATTATCATTATTATTTTTTAATTCTTTGCGATTTTTCTCGATTGTTTATAATTTGGAGGTTGTAGGTGAGTTGTAGGGATTGTTAGTTAGGGCGATGGGGTCGAGCAAGTGAGGGTGTTGTTACGGTATAAGTTCCTCGATTTCTAGAATCTTTTGGTTGCATTGTTTTGCTATTGCTTTTTATTGTTTATGACTGGGTGTGTGTTGATGAGGGTTTGGGATGTTGATTGGAGCATTAAATATTTTTAATTTTATAAAATTTTTTTATTTAAATAATTTTATTAAAATAATTATTATTGAAATAATTTTCTACATTTTTTTATTAAAATAATTTCGAATGGTGCGTATACAAGAGGGGACGGGACAAACATCCAACATGGTCACCGGCCGTGAGTCATGTCTGTGACGTCAACAAAGGTGGCGGACGAATCCTATATCCTACTCCGCATATCCTGCCTCAGAANCCGTGAGTCATGTCTGTGACGTCAACAAAGGTGGCGGACGAATCCTATATCCTACTCCGCATATCCTGCCTCAGAACGAAGATAAGTACACCACTATTGACATTTAATATGATACTGTGGCATGCTAAATATGTCATATATTGTGTGTTATATTGGTTGTATTCCAGGATGGTTTGCTAATTCTTGGTCATTTACACAGTAGTATAGTTAAATTATGCCTGTTTATTTTTTTTGCTGAGAATAATGTAGTTCCAACATACATTTACTATGTCCAAATGGAATGCACGTGCCAACCGTTCATATTAGGGCTACGGCCTCCTCTATCAGGTCGGACGTGCTCGATAATTGCCAGTTACCTGTATCAATTGGGCCTGGCCCAGCCCACAACCCGTTTATTCTCGGCCCGAATTATTACTCTTATGGGTCGGGCCGATCCAGGCCGTACCTAACCGGTTATCGGGCCGGGGCGGGACCAACTGGGTAGTGTTTTGCAGANATGGGTCGGGCCGATCCAGGCCGTACCTAACCGGTTATCGGGCCGGGGCGGGACCAACTGGGTAGTGTTTTGCAGAGTTCTGGCAGAGCACAAGAAGACAATAAAGACCTTAAATATACCTGTTTATAATAAGGATAAAATCAAAGCCAGTGTTGGAACTAGTTTAAAGAAGATATGTTTCGAGGAAGAAGAAATGGTATTCAATAGCTCTGGCTGGACCCTCGATTAAGTGGATCACCTGTAAGTGAGAACAAATGAGTTCGTTTCGCTTAAAACATGACGATATATTTGTATTATCATCCTCGATATCGATTGCGAAGACATAAAAATATCCACATTTCGTGATATCACATTTACTATTCAGTTTTCACAAAGTGTTTATACGCAACGAGCCCATGGATCGGTGATGATCGTGTTTTTGAGTGGCTTACAGTTCTGAGAAGTTTATATCTGTGCTGCTGAACCCTCCATTATTGGTGTCATTTATGTTAACGTTGTTTCGTTCTTATATGTCATATGTAAGGGTATGGTTTATGTACTCGCCAACTCGTCAGTGGGTACAACAGCGGCTCTGCTATCACCTCCCACGGTGCACTACTAAGTAGGCATGTTGAAATGTTTAGATGTACAGTCAGCCTTGTTTATTTTGAGGATTAGTTTGGCAGTGGCCAATGTGAAAGGCAGATCGTCTCAGGAGGTAACAGCAAATGACGTATACGTTTTGGAGGCGACAGTTGTGGGTCCGGCAGCAGTGACACCATCATCCGAGATTGGTACAGTGCCATCGACTACTTCGACTGTGATGCCTACACTGTCTTCGGCGGAGTAGACCACTCCTTCGGAAGAACTGTCAGTTCCAGTTATTTTTGCAACTGCACCATATATTCTTTCGGCTGTACCATCTGGTTGTTTGGCTGTGTTGTCTCCGACAGAGCTCGGGTCGTTGGCTGTGTCACCTCCGCCAAAGAACACTTACCGCCTGTACTTATTGCAAAAAGGTATTTTCGCAGCAACACATTGCACAGTAGCATGAAATTCATGGGCGTATGAAGCATCCCAACTCTGCATTAAGTATTTTGCTCACTGCTCTACCATAACTAAACTTTCTGTAAACATATAAGTTCATGAAGACTTAAACTGGGGTGCCTCATCAATGCTTCGGTGCCAGTTCTGCAAGGGAAAGTTCCTGCAATCTCCATTATCGATGCGATGAATGGCAGTTACATAATTTTGACCATATGACCCCTCTACCAAAATCAGCTGCAACCCGTATGGGAGACGACCCAGACAACTTATCACCGGATGCAACATAGCTTTCCTAGTTCCTGCTCCTTCCGACATGATGACAGCCAAACCATCTGGTTCAGCCAGTCTATCTTCTACATGTCGGTGTCGGTTTTGCTGCGAGGACTTTCCCTTCAAGATCCCTGCACATCGACACAAAGTTCACAAGTATTCAAATACTTGGTTTTGGTGTTTAACAAAATAGAACTGTAGGTGATGTGTGTAAGAACACAGAGTTTACATGCATGTGCATGAATGTTTTGTTTGTGTATAGATATAGATTTCCATGAATACATTTAGAAAAAA
>NQII01003197.1:138189-258466 GCA_002778355.1 Clitarchus hookeri
TTTGTTGCACAGTGGGAGGAGGTTGTGAGAGTGGGGTGGGAGTTGTGGTAAGGGTTGAGGTGTGTTGGAATGTTGGCGGGGCTAAAGGTGTGAGTTGGGTAGGGGGTGGTAGGTAATGGTAGGATTTGGGTTGGGGTGTTGGGGTTTGGGATGGTGTGGGGGTTCTGGGGCGAGAGTTTAATTGGTTGTTATCCTACCGAATGCTAATTGTTGCTGAGGATCCAAAAACATTTGCAGGTATTCACCAGCATTGTGCAGGCACTCAACCGCATTGAGCAGCAAGCATTTTCCATTCTTTTATAGCAATTTCGGAGTGATTTGGGAGAAGAAAGGTAAATGTTGAGGGTGAAAGGGGCATTTTCGAACGTGTAATGGTTAATTTTTAGGATAAAACAGTCGGGTGTGATGAAACTCAACAAGGCGGGAGGCTCCAGCTTCTGATACCTGCATCCTACGCCGCTGTGCACGAAACTCCTAATTATTAAACACATCCATCACCCAGTGCCAAAAACTACCAATGTACACTACTATTTTCTGACCCCACTTATGTAAAATTAGATAACCTTCTGTAGCACCAATGGTGTGCAAATTTTGGTGGATATTATATTAATTGTTTCAGAAATATGGCAGAATGTTAAATTTTCTCACCTAACTCTAGTTTTTGAAAAAGCTTGCAAAAAAAGATCTTTGAATACACAAATGATATTTCTAATTTTTACTGCAAGTGTACAAAAATGGGTTGAATTTAGTTCAATGGTTAAATATATGTAACATTCTAACCTTAAATATTAAATTAAAATCCTTTAAAATAAAGCCTTGCCGCACCTAAGACATTTGAGTATACTTGACTTATTTTCACATTACTTGCATGTAAAACTCAGTGGGAATCGGTTTATTGGTCCTCGAAATATGTGAAAAAGCTTTTTTTTTTTTTTTGGTGGGAATAACATTATAAATGGAGGCTCAAAAGAACATGTATAAATACATTCGATGATTATAACATATACTGCAAGTATACAAAGTGAAGATAAAATTGGATTCATAGTTTCGCAGATACAGCACACTTAACTAAAATGTTTGTATAGCTCCTATTCTGAATATAAGTGCCCGGAACACGTAAATCATATAAATTGATGTAGCCTACTACGGCACATCTCTATTACCAAATCTGTTGGTAATCGATTCATTGTGTTCCGAAATATGACATTAAAATTTAATTTTCTCAAGCAAGGCTACCTTACAAAATTGTGGCGGATTGTGTCTTTGCACAGACATTTATTATGGTTTTAATTGATACTGCCAGCATACAAAGTTAAGTTGAAATTTGTTCCATAGATATAACATACTAAGTTAAAATATATGATTGAGACGATGTAGGGTATTAAACAAAAGTTGTTAAACGGCTGCCATTTTTTTAAATATGAGTTCAACCTACTTAAAACACGCAATTTTACACCAACTTACACAATACTAATTGTTTGCCAAATTTGGCATGAATACGTCATTGTTTCATAGGATACGGCATAAGAACATCATTACTTCTTACAATCCTAACGTACAAAATGGCGGGAAAAAGTGGCCATGTGTTTGCATATATGATGGTTGTAATAGTTTCTTTTACCATGCAAAATTTGGTCTATATTGGTCTAACTGTATGGTATATACAAAATAAACCTAAATATATTTATTACCACCATTTTTAAAGTAAGTGCCTTGTCACTTCATGTCGCATACGTTTACATGGTCTACAATGTTATTTATTACCTGCTTGCAAAATTTGGCGAGAATTGATTTTAGTAATTTTCTAGTTATAAATTAAATTATACATATTTCCAAGGCGTGCTATCCTACAAAATGTCCTACCAACAACAATATCGATCTCTTAAAAAAATGTTTACATGATGCACTGTTAACGTACAGAATTTGGTTAAAATTGGTTACATGGTTCCTGAGATATGACATATCACCATAAATGTACTATTATTGCCATTTTGAATGTAAGCTCTCTGCGTAGTCGAAAAATATAAATTTAAGATACACTTACTAAGTCTATATGTGTAGAGAGTGTGGAGTAACTAGGTTAACGAATTCGAAAATTTTAGGATAAACACACACACACAGTAACACAAACAGGAAAGTGATCTCATAAGCCTTTCTTTTCTTCTCAAAGTAGACTAAACACACGGGCGGAGAATTTTCACTCGTAATTTTGAAAACAGTAAAAGTGAAAACAAATCAAACTTTATCAAGATGAGAACGTTCAAGTGGAAATATATTAAAATTGGGAGCTGTCAAACCAGATAGAATTATATTCAGTCAGGACGTCACCAGANACGTTCAAGTGGAAATATATTAAAATTGGGAGCTGTCAAACCAGATAGAATTATATTCAGTCAGGACGTCACCAGAGCTGTTTACCTTGTATCTCGGCTTCTAAAAAGGTGAATCCTTTATTGCGAATTATTATTATTATTATGTCTTGATTGGTAGCAAAGTTAATGCTTTCGACTTCTCTTACAATTGACCACATAGCCTACATCAATGAGTAACAAAGACGAAATATCTCCTAATAACACATTGCAATACAATAAAATTTATATAAAAAAGTACACTACAAAATATTAAAAACAGGTTTTAATGAATTGTGTTTGTTATCTTTGGTACACATTATCACGGAGAGAATAAAAATTAGTCATAATAATATACATATATTTTTTAACGCATAGAAGAAAAATGTTTATGTGTAGGATATGCTCCCATTTACACTCATTAGTTAGATACTCTGCGATTCATATGAAAAAACCATACAATATACCTAGGTAAAAAAAATATCACGATAAAAATAAGAGGGAGTGGAAGGATTACATTAGATTAACAACAAAAAAATTAAAATATTTCTTTACAGCAAATACACAAATGAGACATTATAGTGGGAAAAAATAAAACGTTGCACCATATTTATACTATTTTCGAAACTTTTCATGCGACAATTGCAGTTTTAACTTATGTTTGAAATTACTGACGTTTGGACAATATTTCAAATTATTCGGCAGGTCATTTCAAAAACGAGCACTCTATGCCGTTAAGGACTGAGAAAAGAAATTGTACTTGTAATTGGGAATAATGAACTGTAACGTTTAACACGAACATGTATGATGATTGAAGTTTACATTTAAGGGCTGAAATCTAACTGCAAGGTATTTAAAACTATAAGATTTAAGTGTCTTTTTTTAATATGATTAGTGTATACAGCTTGCACCTGTCATCAAGAGTGAGTCACTCTAGTTTTTCGTAGTAAGAGCCAATGTGCTTCCACGATTTTAAGTTATATATGTAACGTACACAAATGTTTTTGCAAGCGCTGTAACTTTGCAGATAAGTCTCTTGCGAGGTCACTGTAGACAACAACGCAGTAATCTATACTTGGGAGTATAAGTGACTGAACAAAAAGCTTTTTGTAGTTATGGGTAAAAAATTTCATACGCTTAAGTGAGTACAATGGGCAGAAGACTTTTTGGCAGATTTTATTAATATGATCTGACCAAGTGAAAGATTCATAGAATGCAACACCAGATTTGTAACTGTATGGGTCATCCAGATTTTTTTGACAGCTAATAGTTAAAGGAGTGATGGTTTTGGATAAACGGCATTTTTAAGTTTTCTTGAACTAATTATTTCGTACTGAGTTATATGTGCATTTATTTGCAACCCATTATTTTAGGACCACTTAACAATATTTTCTAAATCCGCATTCATCTTTAGAATGCAGCTGTTCAGTTTACTCGGCATATATACCAGATAAGTTTACCTGAAAATTATCCGTTTATACGTAATGGTTCGTGTACTGCAGGCATTCCGGTAAATAATTTGTGGCAATTGAAAACAATAACGGCCCTAATACAGACTCTTGTGAGACTCCGCATCGTACTACGTGCCATTTGGACGTAGAGCTATGCATTTCAACAAACTGCTCACGGTCTGTAAGAAATTATTGGAACCACTGCACTGCAGCTGGAGAAAGATGGAAGGGCGATGACAATTTTTGTCAGAGAATTATGTGTTTTACAGTATTGAAGGCTTTTCTGAACTCTAGCAGTATTAAAACAGTTAGCTTGCTACTATCCATTTCCTTCCTATTATCGTCTGCTATTTGTGTTAAAACTGTAGGAGTGCTGCCTTAAGGACGGAAACAAGATTGATGTAGAGATCACAGTTCGTTGTCTTTAATATAATTGTAGAGCTGATTGTGAACGATATATTCAATTGCTTTTGATATTGCATTTGGAAGATTTAATTTTTCCAAGTGATTTTACGTATGCAAATTTCCATTGGCTTGGGAAAATCCTTGTTTCCAATGAACAGTTTAAAATATCTTCAATCGATCCAATAACCAAAATCATAATATTTTTGATGAATTTGATTTAAATATTATTTGGGCCCACTGCTTTCGAAGTGATTCTGTTTATTTCCCGTTCAACGTTAATTAAAGTAACAGTCTTAATAAAAAAATTTGTAATTTGTCATAGTATCGGTATGACTTGTTTCGATGGCGTAATCCGGAGATAGTTTGACAGAATTGCTAACAGTGTCAACAAAATGAATAATACGTTAATCAAGTGGCACAATAGGAGAGTCTTCAAAACTGGTGCGAAACGTGAAATTAAAGATCTATTATTTCTGTAGAATGTTCTCTTAAAATACATTTTATTTTTCTTTCAGTTCATTCTTAGTCCGGTAGAGTAAAAGGCTTGTACCAACGGCCTCTGGGTCACCAGGGAAGAAAATATTTTAAAAATTAATTAATTACGCGAAAATTTTGGTCATTCGGTGAAATACTTAACTGGTGTTCTAAACAACATAAATTTCGTAGAATGGATTACAGCACGTCTCGGAGGCAGCAGACCCAAGTCAGAGGCGGTGGCCGGCGCCTATCATAGCGCCTGGAGATGCCCCTTCAGTCGGGAGGCGAACAGCAACTCGGCACCAACATTTGCTGCAATGAGCGCTTATTTGGGGCCTCTTCGAGGTCACACGCTCCCCGTTACACTTCATTATCAACTTGATCTGTCAACTCCTTCCTAAACCGACATAATGCAGATCCTGACAACCACGAACTGAGGACACTCCTTCGGACACATCTGTATCAATTAACGAACGGACCAAGAAAGACGCGAATTAACGTCGTATACGTGATAAGACGTAGTTCACGCATCCGGGAAAAGGTCATAGATCTCCCCATCTTGAGAGATAAGATATGACTATAACAAAACTCCCCAAAGAGAAAAATGTAAATAAGCACGCCTAGAAAATATTATTTCAACAGCGTTTCTAGGCAACAAAAAAACATTAAAAAATTTAAATAAGCCCTATAAAATGAAACGGCGTCCTTGCATCTCATTATACAATCGAAGTAGAAATTGAATTTTGCTCTACCTATGGAGGTGTTAAAAATCCAAAACAAAATTGAAATAATATTTAAGGTTAATCAAGACATCAGAAAATTTAAGAACATAATAAAATTCTGAAAACATGAAATGCAACATTTTGCAATATTTTTATATTACGGCTCATAAATGAAATAGGACTACATGGAAGTATCTCATTGAAGCCAGGCAGGCCTGTTACGAGACGATAACAGCTACGCTAAGTAGGTAATGTGTGGTAAGTAGTCTTGTAAACCAAGTGGAATTACAGCTAACGTAGCAGGAAGAAACTTCCTGGCACTCTCAGGATAGCTTAACTTTTTCCAGTCATTCAAGCACTTCATTTTCGTAGCAGTGCTTTCCCCTTTAAATAAGTACGCATTTACGTATTGTAGTTTTCTATGTTGTATTACTATGAATAAGTTTAGACAAGCATAGCAAGAAAATTTACCGCAAGAGGGTAGAATGTTTTTTAGAATTGCTAGGACTTATCCACGTTTTATGAAGGTAGTGAACTATAACAATACAAAATACAGAAATGTTAATAAAATTAAAATATACATACATAACAAGGATTATAATATTTACTATGAGCAGAGTTTGTATGTCTTTAATGTAACTTAGCAGCGAAGTATTGGGTGTTGTGCTTGTGATGGTGAATTGAGATGAAGATTGTGCAGTGGTGGAATGCAAGGGTAGGATAAATGGTGGAACTCCAAGAAAACACGCCAGCTAACGGCAACGTCGACCACGTTCCCTTATTCAAAAGTATTTGTTATGAGACAGAGTAATAAATTTACTTACAGCGTCTATTCATTTGACGTTTGCTCTCGAGAAGAACTTCAGATTCTGAACCTGATGTTTAATTCTAATTAAGAACTCCATTAAGTCTGTACATTGTAGCATCAAATTTGCCGTCGAGAGCCCAAAATGTAAAATATACTTCACCGCATTAGTGCACCTTTCTCAGCCTAATGTTTGTGAGCTAGCCTGCCTAGTACGGGGAGTGTCTCGTTACAGATATTCCAGTTTTATATCGTGTTTCATCCTGACACCCGGTACTTTGCTACAGTTTATTCCTAAGTTTGCCTTCTCCTAGCACTGTTGGCAGTCATAAACTAAAGCTGAATTATAATTATTTTCATCTTCTGCGCGTTTCCTCACCAGAGGCTGTTGAATCGCGTCAATATCACGTGAAATGCCTTATGTTTACGTTTGGCTCTACGACAAACACGCGTTATTAGAAAGAAGGTGTGCAACATGATATCCTAGCAGTAGCATTACAACGCTCTTAAATAAGAGTGACCACTTATCTTTAAAGCACTTATTTATTTAAACACTGTACTAACATCAGTCAAAGTCACTCGGTTTTGACCGTTCTAATGGCGAAATAAACCACTCTATAATATTGCCACACAGATTGTTTCTGCACAATTGGTATGCACTCTCTACTCCCTTCCTCGTTGGTAAAAAACATCCAAAAAGCTTTGTGATTGCTTCTGAAGCTTTTTTGCAGACTATCACCTATTACTCAATACGAGATTTTCTGCCTTATTTGCAAGGGTATTCTGTGTGTGCAGCAGTAATCTAGCATACGCACTATACAGTTTATCGCCGCCGGCACGAGCACGCATAATTTTTGGCAAATGTCTCTCCATTTGTGTGACGAATACCACTTCTTTTAAGAACATGAGTCAGTGTTTTCGTAACTAAACTAGCTTTCTCAACATCCGCAATTCTCCGACGGTGTTTTGATTGCGTTCTAGACAGAGCAGCACACTAATATTTGAAGAGCGAACCTATTTTTTTGTTGCATTAATGCAATGCTGTAGCTCAGATACACTTAAAACCAATAATTTATCACTTAAAGATGTCATTGCTAAGCAGATATTAATTTTTTTATTCTAGAAATTATTCATCCTACAATAGATCGACTATTAATTTTCGATATTGTCAAGACCAGCTATTTTATATTTACGATAACTATTAAAAAATGTGTACTTATTTTAAAAGCGTGATGTAATTTTTTAAATAATTATAATGTAAAACATGGTAGAGTTAATTTGTTAAAATACGAATACTTTTAACAACCTAATTTACTGACATCAATTTTTAAAATATTTTTAATTATATATAAATTAGGCAACTTTGATAAATTAAATTTTTGTGACATCTCATCTGCTGCTATATGAGTATTTTAATTTTCATAACACATGCGTGACAACAAATTATATACTTTCTTTGATTTTATGGTGGGATAATCAACAAACATCGCCAAAATGCTGCTCTTTATTAAAATGCTTGTATTATTTTGATAATAATGATCTGCTTGCGTGGTTAACTTACTTGAGAGCTCTCCATAACGTTGATAATTTGCCCAAAAGTTTTACAGATTACCACGGACATCGAGATAACAAGATATTAAATTACTCTTGAAAATTGATTATTAATACATGATATTTATTGTTTTAATATTTTTGAGATATCTGTTGCCTCTAAATAAAAAAATAAATTTAGGCACGGGTTTTTATTTAGATGATACCGAGTGTCAAACAAAAAGTAATAAAACCGCTAACATAAGAAATGAGCAAGCCACCTCTAAGCGTTGTGGTCTGCGAACTCTGCATGTTGTTTTTACGAAAACACTCACGGCAAAAATGCATGTTAAATTAGGCATGAATGTAAAAAAATTTTCTTTTAAAACATTACAACGGTTCGTGAACTGTAAAATAATTAGACGTTGTTAATTAATATTGCATATTTCATTGGACGTCCTTAATTTTGAATAGGTGAAGTAATTATAATATTTTCTTTCATGACATCAACAGGATTGAAAGCACACTAAAACAAGTCACGATGACGCCAATATAACTTTAAGAAATGAAACTTTACAAGCTGTATCTTTCCCAAATTATACTGAATTTCCAAAATTAACATAAAATCGAATACATTGTAAAAAGTATCCGGAAAGTGATTGCTTTGATTTGTTTTACGTTAATAAAGACCGTGACATTCAGATGTTTTGTCAAAGTCGTGCGTTGCAAGGACTTACTTCAAAACTAAATTTTTTGCACTAACCTGGTTCAGTGCTTCATGTAAGCAACTGATATAAAAAAAACGATATTTGCTTGCACGTCATCCTTCCTCCTGCCGAATCAACAGAAAGTTTAAAAATAATTTTTTAACAATGCTTTTATAACTGCATTCTTATGCGCGATGGTGCATAGAAGTCAGATTGCGCGCCTCCAACCAAGGCGGGCCAAGTTCGATTCCAGGTGGGGCCACCGAGATTTTCGCACGCGAGGAACGTGACGGACTTTGCCGTTTTACAGCTGGTTTTCTCGGGATATTCCCGTTTCCTTAGCCTTGCATTCTGTATGTGGTCCATCATCGCCTCATTTTACCCTCACCGACATTCAGTACCTTGGTAGTTAAAACTCCTACCCAAACCTCTCAACTGATAGCCACATTCCCTAGGCTGTTTACGGTATGCAAGCCTCTAATTTGAGAACGAATTAATATAAATATTTCTTAACACTGGATGTTGTGTTACGAGTGTAATGTTTAAATGTGTGGTATCTGAAGTTAATATTTCCTATTTTAATTGATATAAGACTACGAATATACATAACATTATTAATAATTTTACAGTTTTACTTGGATGGCGAATGAATAAAGTGATCAGACACACCTCGTGCATACATTCAGACATTAGTCGAGCCCATGCCACGTCGTCTTATGACACTTCTGCGCGCCCGGAAGNGGGGGGGGGGGGACTACACGATATTAGTCAGTTGTACCAATTTTTTTGGCTCTTCAGTGTACAAGTTTTTCTGTTAGCGTGGTGAACCGTAGTAGGCTTTGTGCAATACAATTAATTTCTCCTGATGTAACAATCACCATTGTCTCAAAATATTAAGAAACTGACGAAATTCACCAGCGGTTGTGTTTCCAGCAGTAATCGTTGGTCAATAGAAGGTTCCTCAACTCGTCACAGACAACGCCAAAAGCTACGTAGCAAAAATCACGCAAAAGAAACTGAGTGACCTAAGTAACGAAGCAATCCCGCACCCTTCGTATTTCCGAGACTTAGAAGCGTAACGTGACCACACATTTATTTGCGCATGTCACCTCATAAAATAAATAATGTCCAAATCTGGGATAATGCATAAAGTCCCTTCTTTGAATCTCTCGCCTCACAAGAGGCACATTTCTAAAGGAATGGCTCGTAAATTGCTGGCAGATAAGTGTCACTGCACACAGAAAGACTACCTTGAATGACACTTATGTATGTATTAAGATATATTTGCTCCATTAAAAAAATCTAGTAGTTTTGTGAGCTACATTGATAACCATTTATTTCCGAACCACTTGGTATGCTGCATTTGACTTCATAGTTGCGGAGTTTGAGGAGCAATATTTATGCCAAAATTTTAACCTTAATATGACAAACACCCTGGTACTGGTGTCGTGTTTGATGTCAGCAAATATTTAAATAAATATTTATAAAAAAAAAGAAAAATTCAAATATTTGCTTGTAATTTGTCATCTTCCTTTCTTTCTTAAGTGAAACGATTTCAGCGCTCGGCATAATATAATAATATAAAAAAAACTATAATCGATTGGGTTTGATTTTATGTAAATTACTTAAGAAAATAAATTTTATTTATATCACCACGACATTAGGCGGCTCCAGAAGGGAAAGAGGAATTTACATTATAAAATGTATTGTTTTAGTCATTAATATAAGTAAATAATTCATATATAAATTGTTAGATGTCCAACGAGTCCAACTCTGAACCTATCCCTCCCCTGTTCAGTATCCTACCACGTACTTATCAGAGAGCATGAAGGTGCGTGTTTTCCTCTCGCCGCTGATGTGCCGCGGCTGCCTTGGAAGACAAATACATTGCATCTGTCCAAGAATTTTCTGGCTCCCCCGTGTTGTATCGGGTTTAAAACTATTTGTAGGGCCCTGGTACATAATATACTTACCACCACCTCTGCAGTCTAGATGGTTTGAGTTACAATAATTTACCTTATTTTCTCAGGTGGACAACAGAAAGCAGACCAAGTCACAGTAGTGTTTGGTATCTTGAATACTCCCAAGAAACCAGAGAATAGAGGGTGGTAACATTGACCGTTAACAGGGTGGTACTAAGCATATTTTGTGGGCGTTGTGTTGAGTTTTGACTTATGTAGCGAAGAAATGAAATATTCACACGCTGGTTAGAGTCGTTAAGAGAAATGAAATACTATCTAAATATATTAAATGTTACACTGTTATATTTATATCAACTTAAGTGATGTGCAAGCAATTTTAATATATCGTAGAAAATAAAACAGACGTTTCTGGATCTACAAACATTTTCAAAAAAGTACAAAATTGTTCAGATAACTGAAACATAATTGTTTTGTTTTCTTTAAATTCCCGGCAATTATGTTATTTACTATAACCTTAAATGGTTATGCATTAGAAACTGCAACTTATTTTTTAAGAACTTAAATAATAAAATATATAAAAATTATAATAAAAGGAAAATACAAATATTTTATTACTTTCACTTCCAAATGCAGTTATTTACAGCACATTGATGTTACAGAACTTGTATGTTATTATATTTCATTTCCATTGTTGTATTTATGCATACGAATGTGTTACACGCTAATCCTATTATTTTTACCTGAGAATATTGCGAATTCTGTAGTAACCAATTAATTTTGACACTGGCTGCGTGTGTGTTGTGTGACGTATGGTTTTAAAAAGTAACATAAGATATTACAGTTTGCCAATTTATGTGTCATGCGCTACATATTTATTATTCATGTAATTATCTGAGATTGTTGTTTATAATTTTTTCAGGTAAGGATAATATAATTTTATTTTTCAATATGTTTTTATGATTTCAGAATGTAATTGGTTTTTATTCTGGTTGGAAGCAGCGTTTTTTAAGTGTTGTAAGTAGAGGGATTATGGGGACTTTGGCACATCGGGACCTGGGACCGGAGCGTCGGAGCTGTTCGTGCTCTGTCATTCCGGACGGCCGGCGGCGATCTTTGACCTTGAAAACCCAGAAAATTAAAAAAAAATACAAAAAGTATAGAAAATTCCAAAAAATCGATTTAAAAATTATTTTAAAGAAACATTTTTCAAACATTTATTAAAAAATTTATTTAAAAAATTACATTTCCAGAGGTCCCCTATACTCCTCTTCTAGCATAATTTTTCCACCATTTTGGTCGTTGCAGTCCCCCAAATTGATAAGTGATACCGTCCGCAATCTTGGTCGGTGCAGTGCGCTATCTTAGTAAACATCACAGCCACCATCCGCCACCTTGTTTTTTTACGTATGACATTTGTTTATACATTAATGATGTTTGTCTCTCCTCTTCACATGACTGCCATCTTGTTATTTTCGTTTGTAACTTGTTTTACATTGATGGTGCTGTCCCCAGCACCGCACCTAGCAGACTACTGACCCCCTGTAATTCCTCTTTCCAATATATTTAATTGACCAATTGCCCCACCCCTGTTAATCATTGGCTAATTGCCCACACCCTTCCAATATATTTAGTTGCTCTGCCAATGTTGATTATTGGCTAATGGCACAAGTGTTTTCGGAAAACCGTACTTCAAAAAATTATATGGTTACCCTCCACCCCCTTCCAATATATTTAATAATTCCGCCAATGTTTCTCATTGGCTAATTACTTGGGTGTTTTCGGATACCTTCGTTCCAACCAATCACGATGGCGGAATGTTTTCCCCCTTAAAAGCTCATTATAAGATGCACTGAACCCCTTCGAGACATCAGTCATTTTTCTCGCTCTTAGAAATGTATGCGGGTTGTCCGAGCAGCGATAAAATTCTTACGGCCATTTTGGCATTTGAAAGGGTGCGCTCGCTTAGTGCATTGTACAAACGGGACGAGTTACCGTATCTGCCTAAAGAATTTCTCCTGGTCTACGCACCTTCCAAAATTTCGACCATATTCAAGTATTTGTCGGTCTACCTGCAGCAGACATACGGGACTGTCTCCCGTGCAAAGGGTGTTTCGAGGGCTGCACCACCATGGTTCCCGATACGCCGTATCGAAGAGATTGGTGCAAGGCCCGTTGAGCAGCTCTCGTGACATCTGCACTCGTGGAAGACGACTACCCGATGAAGACGACGTCCCAGTTGAAGAGGCCCTCCCTGCTGAACATGCCCTTCCCGCAGAAGGAGCCATTTACTCTCAAGCTTTACCCATGGAAGATGCTCCCCTTCAGAAATTTACTGGCAAGCAATACTCGGCGAGTAAACATACCCAGAACACAGGTGCGCGATAAAGTTATAAAGTTTAAAGTTTTAAATGACTTTGCAAAAAAAAATTTGAAACTCGGTGTGTGCATGGGAACCTAAAATGTATTTTTATAACAAAAAACGTATAATAAGAAAAAAATGTTTTACAGCATCCAATGTTTTGCTTGTTGGACTCATACACCATCAAGCAGATTGCCATTCGTATAGTGATGAAGACGAGAAAACCAAAGTTTTAACTTTTTTACCGCCACAAAACAGATGTATCGCCTACAGACGTACGAAAAGCACGGACTATAGTGGGACGAGAGAAATATTCCGTATGTGTAAATTTAAACAATGCTGGATTCTGCCACAATTCCCTGTTATCCTGTGCATGTGTTTGGAAGACACCAAGAGTCGGCGATTCGCAATGCGTGCCCTGTCGGAACGAACGATGTATGTAGAACTTCAGAAGCATTGCCGCTACCCTCCGTTTCGACAGTTCGCCGAGACGTATGACACAAGACTACACGATTGCAAAAATCAAAGATATTTCTGTGCTACGTGCAACTTCGAAACCCAAAAATTGTGGAGTTGTGATAACCCATGTTACATTTAAACAAACTACGAGGAACCCATAGTAAACTAAACAAATATTATGTGTGTAATGCCTTCCAAGACTCAGAAAAAAACATGTGTAAAAAATATTCCTTGTATTATGAAAAATAGCAATAATATTATTGTGATGTGCGTGCATATATAAATGTGTTAAAAATATATATATTTTTATCTCGAGTTATGTTCTGCTCAAGTAAGTAAAAAAAACTCTGTTGGTAAGAAAAAACCACATTTAGTGTATAAGTTTTGTTGTAATTTAAAGAAAAAATTGAAATATTCAATAAGACTCTAGTCGTCACTAAAAAAACGTATCGTATATTTTACGTGTGTGAATGTAATAATTAAAAAAAATAATTACTTATAACGGGTAAAACACTTTGCGAATGATGGCGGCCTCGAAAATTATATTTATATATGCGGTGTAGCAGCGGCAGAGAGACAGCAGGAGTAAAGGTTGACACCACATGCCGTATTCGCCACAGGGCAGCTGTGCATAACATGAACCTTGCTCTTCCTTCTGAACAAGCAGCGGGCGGGCGTGCAGTCTACCTGGAGCTTGGGAAAGGAGGTCAGCAGCTCGCCTACAGCAGTGGTTTCACGCTAGCTAGGTTAAATTTATTATTCCAAAAGAGATCGCTTGCTTATTCATTTATCATTTTAAATTTTAATATGTTCCAAAAAGAATTCATGCAAACATATTAATTTTATCATACAATCATGATGCAAAAAAAAAAGATACACACTATGATCTTCAGCCAATTCGAGAATACACACAAGGGCACACTTACAGGGGGTTCCAGGNAATGCAAACATATTAATTTTATCATACAATCATTATGCAAAAAAAAAAAAGATACACACTATGATCTTCAGCCAATTCGAGAATACACACAAGGGCACACTTACAGGGGGTTCCAGGTTCGACATTTGAGAAAAAAATACAAATTACCCTACTGAAGAAAAAAATATACACATTATCATACTAATTCGTGAAAAAAAAACACTCCAAACACATTTAAAACATAATTAAAGCCAGTGCACAGGGAAAATATGATTTATAGAAGTCTCTGCAACATCCATACAAAATCAGCTTCATGTTAGTTATCAAGGCTTGGAATATTTCGCATGCGAAACATAAATTATAAAATGAATATTTATTATGTCAATCACATCAAATGTGAAACAACAAACAGTTACAAATGGTTTTAATGTTCTCGTTAGTACAACAAACA
The DNA here is from genome assembly GCA_002778355.1 of Clitarchus hookeri. Classification (NCBI taxonomy): domain Eukaryota; kingdom Metazoa; phylum Arthropoda; class Insecta; order Phasmatodea; family Phasmatidae; genus Clitarchus; species Clitarchus hookeri. The sequence continues at coordinate 152,745 of NQII01003197.1, forward strand.
GTTACAAATGGTTTTAATATTCTCGTTAGTACAACAAAAAAAAAAGTATACACCAACTTAAGCATATATATATGTGTGAAATGCTTCATAGGATTACTTTAACTTTAAACATTTAGAGAATTAATCTCGCACCCATGCATNATACAACAAAAAAAAAGTATACACCAACTTAAGTATATATATATGTGTGAAATGCTTCATAGGATTACTTTAACTTTAAACATTTAGAGAATTAATCTCGCACCCATGCATGCATACATAAGAGCCCACAGGCGTTGGAGGGGACAACAGGAACAGGAATGAACGAACGAGCCTCNATGCATACATAAGAGCCCACAGGCGTTGGAGGGGACAACAGGAACAGGAATGAACGAACGAGCCTCTCATCACACATGTAACGATTTATTATATTAAAAATTATTTGTTTATATTAAATGAAACTTTTAGCAGGGTTTTTCTCTAAAATGTCGTTCTCGGCGATCCACGAGACATAATGTTTGGAGTGTCTCAGCCACCGAACGTACACGCGACTATTTCGTCGTTTCAGCTCCTTCTCAACCAAATACATGTCTGGAAACTGCGTAGGCCAGATCCCTTCGGAATAAAATCCGCCAATGATGTGTTCGCCACCTAGGTCCTCACGGTAATACATGCGTGGGTAAGAATGTCTTATACGCACCACTTTGNGCCAATGATGTGTTCGCCACCTAGGTCCTCACGGTAATACATGCGTGGGTAAGAATGTCTTATACGCACCACTTTATACAACTCTGCAGACTAGTTCTAATGGGAGCCTTTGTGGAAAACTCTCCGACATTTTTTTAATCCACGCTAAGTCACTAATCTTGGCTTTGGAATTGTGTAGGTCCCACCTATTCGGAATAGCATACACGGTCCGAACCAGGTAGTCGTTTCTCATGTCTTCGGGCTTCATGCGATTGGTAGAATGAACGGTAGAATTCTACTCGAGAACGTGTTTTGGGCGTATATCCAACCACTTTTAGTTTCCGTCCGCCATGAAATATCCCACAGTTTAGCTTTGAGCGTCCTGCGAAAATGCTCGACGATGCTGACATTAAGCACAGAGTATGTAGAATAATGATTCATGCCATACTTTTCCATCAGTGCATGAAAAGTTGCATTAAAATATTCTTTACCTATGTCGGTGTGGATATTTTTCGGTATGCGTCCTTCGCGCAACACATCCACCACGTCTTTCGTGACGTCATGCGCATTCTTCGACTTGAGCGGCCTGGCTCAGGCATACTTGGAAAAAGTATCGCTTATGATCAAGATAAATTGGTGACTTTTATTCACACGAGCAAAATCTTGCATTTCGACCAGGTCAGATTGGAAAGTATCGCCCAGCCCTTTCATGATGTATTTTCTGCGTGGGTAATTTATCCTAGCGTATATGTGCAGCTCATCAGCAACTGCATACTTGCTCATTTCAAAATGTAGCTCGCCTCCGCGAGTTCTTCGATTATGGAAATTATTTCGTTCGATTGCGAACGCGTTACTGCTGTGTGCGAGACAATCAGAAGTCTCAGCATATTTACTAGCTCATTCGGATCACCCCAATACTGACAGTAAATTTTTTTCTTTACTCTACAATTTCTGAGTCAACCCCGAACACCCAATTTCACTTACACTAGGAAATAGTCCGACTATAATGGAGTTTTTTTCGTGCGCCATGTCTTTAAATCGATGTAATGCAGGTCTATTCTCGGCGTAATATGCACGACTTTGTTTTAACAAAAGGCGGTACTTCCGCAAATCCGATTTGGTGTAGTGTACAGGTTGCCTACGAAACAAAATTTCGCTATTCTATTAATTATCTGAGTTTTCGAAGCCATTTTAGCGAAATTCTTACATTAATTTCTCACAATTCCATTTTTCATGTGCAGGGTTTTAACCGTTTTGTCTAAAATGTTTTTTGACATCTCAAAGCGATAAAGAGATATGTCAAAAATATGAAAAAATGTCCGCTATTTTCCGATATGGCATTCGTAGCATAAAATGCGCAGGTGTTTATATATGGTGTGTTTATTACTGATTACCAGAGCTATGCACAAACAAAGTATTTTAATCAGGGTAATTTTTTTCCAGGTAAGAAGGAATTTGTCACTAATATTACCGCTGTTTGGATTGCCCCGATTCTGCATTTTCTAGATAACCACTTTTAATTTTATTTATCCTGTAGTATTTTCAATAAACTCAGTTTTAGATTCAACTTCAATAGCTTTTATAATTTTTTTGAATGACGTTTGATAAAAAGTTGTATGTTAATTTTCAGAGTTTTATTTATTTATTTTGTGAATAATCGAAAGCCGCGGTTTTATCNGACGTTTGATAAAAAGTTGTATGTTAATTTTCAGAGTTTTATTTATTTATTTTGTGAATAATCGAAAGCCGCGGTTTTATCGGTTATACCCAGTAACGTTAAATACAGATACTGGAAAATTATTCCCAGAACCTATGAGAAGTATGAGAAGTATACTTNGTATTTTCAATACACTCAGTTTTAGATTCAACTTCAATAGCTTTTATAATTTTTTTGAATGACGTTTGATAAAAACTTAAATGTTAATTTTCAGAGTTTTATTTATTTATTTTGTGAATAATCGAAAGCCGCGGTTTTATCAGTTATACCCAGTAACGTTAAATACAGATACTGGAAAATTATTCCCAGAACCTATGAGAAGTATGAGAAGTATACTTNGTTATACCCAGTAACGTTAAATACAGATACTGGAAAATTATTCCCAGAACCTATGAGAAGTATGAGAAGTATACTTGATAATAGAGAGGTAAATTACATTGTGTGTTAATTATTGAAATTTTGAATAGATTTTAGTTGCAAGATGTGAACGCTACAAAATGGGAAAGTGTTCTCTAGCGGCAAAAGTACTGCGTGAACCAATAAAGAATTCACAGTACATAGGGCACTGGACACACTGCAGACAAATGCGGTAAAGTCATTACTTGAGTTTCCCCCGGTTCTCTGAAACAGTCTTCGTCTTGGTACTTCCTTTTAGTAGTCTATGGTGGTATTAGCTTCCACTTCGTATCCCATACCAGGGTCCCCTCCTCTACACCGTAACTTGGCTATTTTCCTCGCACCGCGAAGTGACTGGGATGGTTGTGGTCAATCCAACCCCTAACACGTAATTTGTATTGGTGTCTCCGTAGACTGCAGCTAGTCTTTGTTGGGTTCCGTTTTCTTGTTCAACTACTTTTGCAGACACACAGGCAGCACGCGACGAAATACAAGATCACACTAAAAATTTACGTTGTTCGATTCACTTAAAGATTTCTAATACAGCTTGTCACAATAGTAATTAAGGTGGACACCAATTGCAAGAGTACTTTATAACCAAAACACATTTGTAACACCGTATGAAAAGTTACCTCCCGGTATTTCAACTTAAGTCTTGTCTTTTCCCCAGTTTTGGCGGCGGAGGCATTGTGTGATTAGAATATAAACGTTCTGTTACAAATTTTTTCTCTTCATTAGACATTATAAAATTAAATAAAATATCAAGTAATGAACGTACAAAAACCAATTTAAAAAGATTTCTCCTCGTTCCTTTTTCATAAATCAACATTTATTTCTTAATTTTTCGAATATTTATTCAAAATAATAGTTATTTTTACTATGGTTGTTTTCGTAAATAATCTCACTTAGAACCAACAGTTTAGGTACCACTCGCTCGTCCTATTCACCGTTTATATATCTTTATAATACATCATAAAAATCAAAATGTTTGTTGAACGTAATTATTTAATGATATTAATATATACCATGATATGATTTGTTGCAAAATGTAGGAAAATACTGCTATTGACAAACCGTATATAGATTTTTTTTTGTACAAGATTATTACTTTGATATTCATAATTATAACCTGACTATTATATATATAAACATATGGTAAGAAAATGTTTAAAAATATACTAAAAACACGTGAATATAACATAACAATTTGTATCAACAATGTGAATATATGACTTCATATTGGTNTAAAAATATACTAAAAACACGTGAATATAACATAACAATTTGTATCAACAATGTGAATATATGACTTCATATTGGATTTATCAACCACTTTTAAAATTAAGATTTACCTATATGTACGCATTGATTTCTTTTAGGTTTTAAAGAAAGCAATGTTATTAAAACATAAAACTTCAACAAAATAAGAATAATTAAATAATTGTACCATAAAATTAAAAATTGTTTTCTAATAATAAATTTATGCTTAAAAAATTAATCATCAGTATAAAATATCTTTTACCTAACACGGATACATTGAAGCAAAATTTATGGNTAAAAATATACTAAAAACACGTGAATATAACATAACAATTTGTATCAACAATGTGAATATATGACTTCATATTGGTTTTATCAACCACTTTTAAAATTAAGATTTACCTATATGTACGCATTGATTTCTTTTAGGTTTTAAAGAAAGCAATGTTATTAAAACATAAAACTTCAACAAAATAAGAATAATTAAATAATTGTACCATAAAATTAAAAATTGTTTTTTAAATAATACATTTATGCTTAAAAAATTAATCATCAGTATAAAATATCTTTTACCTAACACGGATACATTGAAGCAAAATTTATGGCAGCCACGAAATACTTTGTTGGTATTCACCCTACCTTACTTTTTTGTGATGAATAAAAAATATTTTGTAGGTTCAAAAAAAAAAATACTAATGGCAACAAAAGGTTAGTGCTAGGAAAAATTTTTCAGTTTAATCCTAAAATGTTTTGTATTGTGAACCACAACAAAACCTTTTGTGTTTTCCGCCAAAAAGTATTTCTTTCAGTGTAGGATGTTGGTAAAATAAAATACAATTAAAATTACTTTTTGTATAAATGTAAATTAAAAACTGAACCAAAAGTAACTAAAATAAAAGTAATATTTGAGTATTTAATTATTGTGATAGATTCGCATATGAAAGAAATAAACTTTCTAATAATTTAAAGCTACCTAAACTTAAAGAAAACTTAATGAAATAAAATTATATAAATAATGATAAATATAAATATTAAATTTTTTTATGAATTAAAAATATTTATAAATGCGGTAATCATTCGCATAAATGTAACGAATAATATTCGAATTATAACAAAAATAAATATCAAGATAAAATATCTTATTGAAAAAAAAAACCTTTTCAGTGTTATATTAATTTTTTTAATATTACATAATTTTCCTTAAGAAAAAAAAATATTTAGTAATAACTGTAATAAATATAAGAAAACAGAAATTTATGTAAAATAAGTTATAGGTAAACTGCCACTTTTAAATAAATTAATACATAGAAGGACGATACAAATAGTATAATAATCACCACTGCAATATAATAAATATAAAAATTTATTTCAAACATAAAATATAAAATAATAGCAAATATATGTTACTATATTCTGTAATTGTAGCGAATATGGAGGAAAACCTCGTTATCTAAATACTTAAATTAACTGCCTTATATATTATTTTATATCAATGAAAATAATACTGAAAAATTACAACATTACACAAATTCTAAAGATTTAAGTTCTTGTAAAGAAAATCCTACAAGAAATGAACATTACCGTTTTGGTAAGTAATATTAATAAGAATATTAACGAAATTATGATTGTATTAAGGAAACTAAAAATACAATATCAAGTGAGCTAGTATCAAATATGAAAGGGACTTTCTTATTTTTCCCTCTTACACAGTATAATGAATGACAATACAGTAACAGCAATAAGGAAATGACTTCATAAAACTCATGTTTGAAGTACTATAGAATTCATTAAGTTATTACAGTATAAAATACATTTATTTATTCAATTTTTATATAAAATATTACTATGAACTTTCAAAATGACACAAATGTATTTTGTCCATATAAATAAGATAAAAACCAGGGAAAACAAAACCTATCAAATTGAAATATTTTACTGCTTATAAATTAGGAAACAGCCTAATGGTAATGTTTGAAAATATCCAAAACTTAAGATATGTTAATATAACGCAACTTATTTCGGGTTATTATAATAATAACATGACAGTTTTAAAATGGTAGTATGAATAATTTTGAGATGTACCCCTCGTGATTGGTCAGATTTGAAGAACATTCTTAAGCTCAGTTTTCCGATGACGAAGACAGGCATATTGTGTTCGCGACGTCAAGCAGGCAGCCCGGCTGGGCTACGCACTAATTGCTTAAATTAGATTTTTATTATGGAAAAGATGATTACGCAGCCATAAATTTGCTAGCCGTCTAGAATAGAAGAAGACGCTAGATGTTTTAAACAAGAGGCAGGCTATTAAAACCACCCCCCCCCCCGTATATATTTCAGTGAAGTTAACGTGAAATTGAGAGACGTTGGTTAAGGTACAGCTTATGCTAGTACCGTAAACCCGTGAGCCTACATAGGGAAGACGTCACTCAGGGTTCCTGCGCATCCAGGAAGATGCCTCGTCATTGAACTTGCTCATGGAGAACGTCAGGACCTTTGGAAATCTACGTTTTGACAACCTTATTCAGATAAGACATCTCGTTATTAGGTTCTCGCGCACCAACGTTACTAAACATTTTAAAACGTTCCTCACTCTGCCATGTTGTTTTCTCACGCAGTTGACTTTTTCCGACATTTACTACGGGAGACCCTGAACTGAGTTTAAACTCTATCGCTTAGTTTTGCACAATTTTATTTGAAGTAATTATTTTTGAATTATTATTAAATATTTGTAGGGATTTCAACAATTGACATATTATTTTAAACTATCACGAGAGCTCTAGTTTTACGAAAGTCACTACTTCAATTAAAATATTTTTAATTAAGTTGTCAATTTCCTTTAGAAACACATGAGTTGCGAAATTTTCATGAACTTCATCTCGATGAAATGTTTTATTTTTCTGGGAAAACTAAGAAAAACTGAGCAGCAAAGAAATTTCCATATGTTGGAAACAAATCTGCTTACTGTAGCCAGTATCACTTTTATCCCAGTGTTTCTAGTATATATGAGCTTGTTCTGTCTTACATATATATTTATACGAGACTGCAAGGCTCCTGTGTGTACAAATTCAACACGTTACTTCCTATTGCTAAGATCACAAGTATATGTGTCCTCCTGTGGGCCTACCTACACAGTCTACACGGGCAGGGCAAAGTTAACTAGTCAGACTAGCATATGTGTCACTACAGTAAGTTTGAGTTTGAGTTTTCAAACTGTTGTTAAGTTGTGGAGGTGTTAAGTGGCAATTCTTCTGATTTTTAACACGTACTATACTCTCACACCCAGTTTGAACTATCGTGATAGCAAATTCAGGGTGGAACTCTACTCTTAATACACGTTACACATACTGCTATGACCGTTGACTCGACACTTCTCTCACCTATGACTTACAGGCTGCATGCGGGGTCAACACAAAGTCGTACTCGGGTTTAATTTACGCACACTTACGTTTATTTGGTAAACACAGGTCACTGTTACACATACGAGACCTATCCCCTTTTCCTATCTGTCTGAACTGCTGGGTTAATTCTAACGCGTTCTACAGACGTTCTGGCGAAAGGCTTGTGTTGGGGGGAAGGTTCTTGGCGGGTTGCTGTGTTTACCTTTGTGTTGGCTGTGGTGCGTTGTCCTCTCTCTCTCCCTCTCTCGGGTTGGTCTCCTGGTGTATCTCTTCGGCTTCTGGCGGGAAGTCTGGGCTCGTATCCCGGGATGTGTAGTCTCTCGCTCTCTGGTTCCACCTCCACTCGCGTCCCGTCCCTCTCCCGATCATAACTCGTACATCACTGCCTGGTACTCGCTTTGTCTTCCCTATATATAGTTTTCTCGTGGTACTTCCCCTGAAGCCCGGTGGTTTCCCTAATTCTGCGGGGGAGATGAGGAAGGGGGGGTGGGCGCGTGCTGTGCTTCCCCGGCTCGGGGGGGTTCCTTTGCTCGTTACTGTCCTCGGGGTGAGAGGTGGTGGGTGTGGCGTCCTCGGGGAACCCTAGGGTCATTACCTCAGGTTTCTCCCCTGCGCGGGTATCTAGCGTCGTGACTAATCTAAGTATGAGCGATTCGCGTCAATCCCCTCCCGTCAGTGCGATGTTAGCATACCCGCGCTAAATTGACTAGGGGTTGCTCTTCTGTGTGGCTTCCTCTCTGTGCGCTCATCCCCCGCGAGCGCTGCGCGTATCCACAGCTAGCGGCGGCTCACCTCGTCCCTTCTTCCCCTCTTCCTGTACAAACGGTCTAATGGTGGGCTCAGCTGTTTGACTTCCCTCCCCCCTTGACAGTCCTTCTACCTGTTCAGTGACACACATTCTGGGATTTCCTTGGGCTCTGCGGTTCACACATTGGCTGAAAGCCTGGTTATTACAAAATTTTACATGACAAACAGACTCGCAGGCCATTCAAACCCCGGGGAAGTCGGCGTCTAAATTCCTAAGTCTATTGGGGATGGTCTCTGAATCTTTATAATTAGTTTACATTTTTTTTTAAATCTCCAAATTTACAATTAAATTTTAATTACATAAAATTTACATACAATTACAACATTTACGTATTACTGCAATACACTGGCTCCAGTTACAAAACACTTACACTTAAGGCTGGAAACTATTTCCAACTACTTAGTTGTCGCTCGTCCGAGCGGACTGACACTGGCCTAATTTATCTACCACACTCCACGTAATTCTTGCGTATTACCTTGCTGTTTTGCCACCCCGTCCGGGGCTTTCTTAAACAGTGGCTCACAAGTTTGCTTCGCAAACGCCGGTAATCGCCAGTTGCTAACGGTACATGCGGGGTTCATCATCCGTCACAGGCCTTTCAAGAAAAACAGACACTCTTAACCTAGTTAAAAATAAATTGACACTTTACCCTTACAACAATCACGAAACAAATTTACAACTACTTTAAATTACATTCCATTGACAGGTAATTACAACAAATTTAATATATTACGACACAAATTTATAATTAGTTGGCGGAAGGCCTTAAATTTTATACAGAGCACATTTTTCGGCATCAGGCCGTCTTGGCACTAGGACGTCCGGCGTGTTTTTTTTTTTTTTTTCACACGTCACTTTACACCCGGGTCGGTGGGTGGGAGGGTCCGCCCCTCCTAGTTCTCTCAGCGGGCGACATGTGGTAAACAAACTTACCCCATGTCACACAGAGTCTGTTGGTATTGATTAGGGGCGCTTCGCTCCTCCCGTCCCTGGTTGGCTGCGATCTCTCCGGACTGCATGCGGGCTCTCCTCCTCGGGTTGGCTGTGGTCCCCCGGTACTGCCTCGTCCCTCGGAGACTTGTCAGGGTTCGATTCCCTGACGGAGTGTCGCCTGTATGCGCGACACCTTCTGTAGAGGTCGGGTCTCTCGCCGTCCCGACAGCTTCGCCAAGGTTGGACCCTTGTAGGTTGGTTGACCTCTGCCTGGGTAGGGGCCTCTCCGCCTCCCACCCGCACTGGGACCTGGGCATCGTGCGGGAGGGGGGGGGGGCCTATGCTGTCATCCCCTCCTTCAGACACCCTGGCGCCATCCCCCGGCGGTTGCAGTCTCCCGTCGACGGGTGTGCCGCTTGGCACCAGTACCTCCTCGCCTCCCGAGTCCGGTCTCGAATTCGAAGCTCTGCTGGTGTGGGCGCGTATGTGGCGTCCTGGGGTGGCCACACACGTGCTACTCGCCTCGTCCTCCTCCTGCACTTCCTTGCTTCTACGCGCGTGATCGCCATTTCTCCTCTCTTCCTGTTTTCTCTCTTCAACTTCCCCTGCTTTTTCCGCGTCTACCTCCTGCCTTCGTCCGCCCTCGCGCTGTCGCTTTTCTCGTCCTTCTTCGCCCTGCCATTCCGCCTCGACACGCCCCTCGTCACACTCGCCTTCACGCCCGCCTACTGCCGCCCGCCTCTCTCCGTGCTCATTCGCCTCGTTGTTGTTGTCTGCTCTGTGTTCCCCCTGCGTTACTCCCGTCTGTCGCGCTGTCTCAGGCGTCGTCCAGGGGACACGGGCTGAGATAGCGGACGGGGATGTCGACACTGCGCGCCAGTGCCGCGCTGCCCCCTCCCTATCTGTTGCTAATTCTTCGTCACTAGCCACCGTCCCGTGGTCTTGTGGCCTCGTGATGGTTTCCTCTGCGTCTTCCCTGGTACTTTCCCTGTGGTAAGGGCCGCGGGGTTCGGGTAGGGGGCGTATTTGGTCTCTCGCTACCTTCCGCATTTTTCCTAGCTCGTCCTCCGCCCAGTAAACATTGCCTTGACGTCCTATTATCTCATACGGTCCTTCCCATTTCGGTGCAAACCCCGCGCAGAATTTTTCGCTGGCTCGGCTTAAAGGGTGGTTTCGGAGCAATACCTGGCTCCCCTCCGGCAAATGGCGTTCGCCTATTGCTTGCTCCGGGTATTTCCGTTGAATATACTGGTGCTGGCATCTCCGCGCCGCCCCTGTTCTCCGAATGGCCGCCTTTCTTACCTCTTCTGGGGCAGGAAGTTCCGTGGGAGGAGTTTCCCACCGCCACTCTCCCGGTCGTCGGAGGTTGTATCCTAGTAGAAGCTCGCTGGGGGAAGTTCCAATGGCTTCATTGTGCCTGCGGCGTAAGGTGTACAGTATTTCCGGCAGTTGGACGTCCCATTGCGTGTGGTTGCCCCCCAGTCTTATGCGTAGGTTTTTCTTCAGCTCCTGGTTCCGGCGTTCCGTAGGGTTGGCCTGTGGGTGGTAGGCGGGAGTCGTCCAGCTCTCTGCCTCCCATGTCTCACATGCCTTAGCCCACTTGCGACCCGTGAATTGTGGCCCATTGTCTGTTAAGATGCTTTTTGGGTATCCCCATCGGGGAAAAACCTCGCGCTCCAACTGTCGGATGATTGTGCCGGCTTCTTGGTTGGGTACCGGGAACGCTTCCGTCCACCTGGAGAACTGGTCTGTCACTACCAGGAGATATCGTTTTCCTCGTGGCGTACGGGGGTAGGGGCCCATCATGTCAATGGCGATGTGGGTCCATGGGGTTTTTGGCCTCCTGGGTGTGTATCGCGTCTTCGGGATCGGGTAGGCTTTGTTTTCGCAACACACCTGACATCGGGCGACGTAATTCCTGACTTCACGGCCGACTCCGTGCCAGGTGTATCTGTTAGTCAGGGCCCTTAAGGTCTCATTGAATCCCGGGTGCCCCGCGTGGGGGTGATAGTGGTGGTGTTTGCAGACCCTGGTCCGTAGCGCATGGGGGACCCAGATTCGCCACTGATCTGCTCGTGGGTGTGTTCTTGCCCAAATGACGTCCTCTCTGTCTTCGTACCGGTCGGGATGTTTCCTTACCACTTCTGGTAATTCGGGATCATTCTGCTGCTGGGTTTGTAGTATTTCCTTATTTTCGCGGAACTGTAGCAATTGTAGCTCCAAGGTATCAGGCTGTGGTGGCGTTGGGGGGGAAGGGGGTAGCATCCTCTCCCAGTCGTCTGCTGATCTTTCTTGGTTAGTCATCTGCGGTCGGCGGGATAGCGCATCAGGTAGCTCGTTAGTAGAGACTGGGCAGTGCTCAATGGTGAACGTAAATTCCATTAAAAATAACGCCCACCTCCCCAATTTCGCCCTTTCGCTACTCATGGTTCTTAGCCATGTAAGGGCCTTGTTGTCGGTGCGGAGAATGAAGGTCCTGTCCTCTAGGTAATATCGGTATTTGCGGACTGCCCAAATAACCGCCAAGCATTCCTGCTCGTTGCTATGGTAGCGTCGTTCCGTTTCATTCAGCATGGTGCTGGCGTACGCGATAATTCGGCGCTGGTTCTGTGACGACTCCTGGTACAAGACAGCGCCCATTCCAGTTCCGCTTGCGTCCGTCTGTAAGATTAAGGGTAATTCTGGTACAGGTCTATAGAGCATGTCTATTTTACTATACCGCGCCTCTAATTCGTGGAAAGCCTCATCGTGGCGGCTGGTCCACTTCCAGTGAGCGGTTTTTGGTAGGAGCTCGTTGAGGGGAGCCATAAGGGGAGCGACTTCTGCTATAAATTCCCGGAGCCAATTGCATAGCCCCAGAAACCTTTTTAGCCGCCTCCGGTTGGTTGGTATTCTAGCCTCCTCAATTTCGCGAACTTTTTCGGGCTTCGGATAATTCCCGTCCGGGGTAATTATGTGTCCTAAGAACTCTACCTCGGTTTTCCCGAACTGACACTTCTCCAGTCGGCATGTCAGTCCATGTAGCTCAAAACGTTCCAGCACCTTTTGCAAGTGGACTCGGTGTTCCTCCCAGGTGCGGGAATATATGATTACGTCATCCAGGTACGCTAGGCAAAATTGGCCGTGATAGCCTGTCAGCACTACCGCTGACATTAAGCGCTGGAAAGTTGCAGGTGCGTTTTTCAATCCGAAGGGCATTACTCGAAACTGCAGCGTTTCGCCTTCCGGGGTAGTAAATGCCGTATATTTCCGGGACCCTGGGTGTACGGGGATTTGCCAATATCCACTGCGCATGTCTAGTGTAGAGAATATGCGTGCGTCCCCTACATCGCGGAGCATGTTGGTTATGTTTATCGTTGGGGGAGCTATTGGATATGTGACATCGTTCAAGGCCTGGTAGTTCACACAAAAACGGAGCTCACCGTCTTTCTTCGGCACCATTACCACTCTGGCGTTATATGGTGAGTCAGTCGGTTCCACTATCCCTTGCTCCTTCATTTCGGCAACCTGGTTTAATATCATCCGCCTGCGGTAATCTGACGGGTTGCCTGGGTGGCAGTATATGGGGTGCGAATCTTTCACCCATATTTCGTGTTGGATGGCCGTCGTCTGTTTCAATCTGTCGGTGTGCTCAAACACGGTTACGTGGGTGTTAAGTACCCGTAGTAGTGTCCTGAGCTGGTCAGTTCCGAGTTGGTGGTTCACCTCCTCACTACAGATTTCCTGGGGTCTCTGTGCGTGTACCGGGGCTTCCCAGTTTACGGCCACCCTATCCTGCTTCCCCAAATATAATCGCTTTTGTCCGCAGTCGATTATACACCCTTGGCTGTGCAGCCAAGGCTGCCCTAGGATAACTTTTTCCACTAAATGTGGAGCGCAAAAGAAGTCAACTTCCATTGTTTCCCCACCCGTGGAAACTGGTAACGTAATCTTCCCCTCGATTGTTAGGTGTGCCCCGTCCTGGGCCATTTGTATTAGCTGGGGGGGTTTCTCCATTCCCCTTCTCTGTCCCGGTGTTAGTAGTTGGCTATCTATGAAATTTCCGGCTGCGGCCGTGTCCAGAATCGCCTTAATATTGTGGGTATTGAGCCGTACTTCGATCCTAGGTGCTTGTGATCCCGGTCGTGGATCGCTTAATGTCAGGATTTGTTTCACCCTTTCCTTTATGCCGGGGGTGGTGGGCGGCTCCAGGTCCCGGCACGCGCGTTTCCCGGATTACCTTTCCCTGTCTTGAGGGCGGAGCCTTCGACAGCTTTTTCCTTTTCGGCGGTGATGCGGGCTTTTACAGTAGGGCAATCGCGGTTCAAATGCCTCCCTGGGCAGTACCAGCACTGGGGTAAGCGTTCCCCTTCGCTTCTTGCTGGTTTGCTATTCTGGGTCTCCGGCCCCATGCAGGTACCCGGGAGGGCGGGCGTCTCGCGTGTCTCACCGGTTGCCCTTTTCTGTTCCAGGTAATCGAATTCTGCGTCATTCGCTCGTTGTATTAGTTCTTCCATTAGAATGGCACGCGGGTACCGAAGCGCGCTTCGTATGGCGGGTATTATTAACTTCGTAATAACATGCACTCCCTCGGCTTCTGAGCCCTCAGGGGCGATACGCGAGTACATTTGGGCCTTTCTCCTGATAAAAATCTCCGTCTCTTCCCCGTTTTTCTGTTTCTCCGTGTAAAATTCCGTCCGTAACGTGGTGAGGACTTCTTCCCCCGCGAATTTCTGGTTCAATCGGGTCGTAAATTGCTCCCAGTTCGTCACGAATTCGCCGTATTTGTTCCACCATGTCCGGGCGGTTCCCTTTAACTGCTCTCGCGTTTTTGCTATCCACCGTTTACTCGGAATGCCACCGGCCCGGAACTCTTGTTCGCACGTGGTTATAAATAGTTCGGGGTTCTCATGCGGTCTACCTGAGAACTCTGGTAATATTACTTCCTCGGTCATCTTTTGTTCGCTTTTTACCTTGTCCCCCGGGGTTCGGTCTGGATTAGAAGGGGGTTCCCATTCCGCCCGTCTTTGGCACACTTCGCAATTATACCTCATACCTCTCGTGTTATGGGCCTCTTCGGGCCACCCTAAGCACCTGTTGTGGAAGGTTAGTTCGCAAGTCGCGCAATGCGTTCGGCGTGTCTTGCGTCCCGGGCAAGTAGGGTGGTCGCATCGTGTCTGTCGTTCGTGGCAATTAAGGCAAAGATACTCTGTTCCCTGCGTCGGCTGGAAAGTGTCTGGCCAGCCAATGCACTGGTTACAGTAGCGTTGACCGCAAGTGTTACACCGGTGCATGTACAGTCCTGTACCGTGGCACAACGGAGCACTGCACCGCTCCAGCTGTTCTATTCTCTCCTCGTCTCCCGTCCGTAGGTCAGCTATACTCCGGGTCCTTCTTCTCCTAACGGTATCCCTTATCTGTCGGCCTGTACCACGCGATTCGCATTCTCCGGGAATATTAAGCGTCTCAGGGCTTTGAATCTCGGACGTAGCTGACATCACGAATGATTCTGTAGGGGCTTAAACCCTCAATTCGTCTAGCGGTAGTTTTATGTAAGATGGGCGCCACGGGTTTTATTAAGGCTACCCGAAGCCTGTGGTTCAGCCTGGCTAGTTAGGTAGGGGGCGAGCGACTCCTCCTCTCGGGTGTTAACCTGGTTCTTGTCTGACTGTATACACAGCATTAACTCGCCTACACGTTGGGCGCCAAATTGACTCGACACTTCTCTCACCTATGACTTACAGGCTGCATGCGGGGTCAACACAAAGTCGTACTCGGGTTTAATTTACGCACACTTACGTTTATTTGGTAAACACAGGTCACTGTTACACATACGAGACCTATCCCCTTTTCCTATCTGTCTGAACTGCTGGGTTAATTCTAACGCGTTCTACAGACGTTCTGGCGAAAGGCTTGTGTTGGGGGGGAAGGTTCTTGGCGGGTTGCTGTGTTTACCTCTGTGTTGGCTGTGGTGCGTTGTCCTCTCTCTCTCTCTCTCTCTCTCTCTGGCTCTCTCGGGTTGGTGTCCTGGTGTATCTCTTCGGCTTCTGGCGGGAAGTCCGGGCTCGTATCCCGGGATGTGTAGTCTCTCGCTCTCTGGTTCCACCTCCACTCGCGTCCCGTCACTCTCCCGATCATAACTCGTACATCACTGCCTGGTACTCGCTTTGTCTTCCCTATATATAGTTTTCTCGTGGTACTTCCCCTGAAGCCCGGTGGTTTCCCTAATTCTGCGGGGGAGATGAGGAAGGGGGGGTGGGCGCGTGCTGTGCTTCCCCGGCTCGGGGGGGTTCCTTTGCTCGTTACTGTCCTCGGGGTGAGAGGTGGTGGGTGTGGCGTCCTCGGGGAATCCTAGGGTCATTACCTCAGGTTGCCCCCCTGCGCGGGTATCTAGCGTCGTGACTAATCTAAGTATGAGCGATTCGCGTCANGGGTCATTACCTCAGGTTGCCCCCCTGCGCGGGTATCTAGCGTCGTGACTAATCTAAGTATGAGCGATTCGCGTCACCGTTATATAATACTCATAGTATAATGTGTACTGCTGTGTAACAAAGTGTTTTTGTCATACACGCTATTTACAGAATATACGCCTACATATAAATATTGATAAATCAATGTATTATATATTCAAATTGACGACACAAATATTTATTTACGTCAGCATCCGCGCAACAACCTGTTACTGCACTTACGTTTGGTAAATACTTGATTGAATATACACATGAAAGGGACTTTAGCGAAAGCACAGAAATATGTGGTATTCCCAAAGCTCGCTTACCCGGGCAGCATTCCAAAACGTAACTCTGACAGTAAAGTAACAGAGAGTAACAGCTGAGGAAGGCAAAACTAAACGTGGGTTTGGAACGAGTGTGTTGTAAATAGCATTCTGTGTTTACAAATGCGTATTGATTAAGCAACTAATGTCAATTCCATAAGTTATTTGTCCTTTTTCCTTAATTATTTATTTTACAATAGAATATTTATATGTATAAAAAGATTAACTTGCGCTTAATTAATCCTAAACATAACATCTAAAAATATAACCACTATAAAAGTAATTTTTGTAAAAAAATTTCTAATTTTATTGCTTATCATTTTAAGTTTTCTCGAGTGTGTCAGTATTTCTGTATAAATTTCCTTTGAATTTGTCTATATATACTAAACTTTCCGCCATTTTCAATTAACCTTTCGATACTCGCTGTAATAGTGCTTGTTAAAGTTTTACTCGGGCGAGTTACTAAAATCTCCTGTTAGTGACTCACAGCCCTCGGCATCTGTTTCTAACCGCGCATCTCCAATTTTTAAAAATGTATCAGCATAATGTCCTGTATCAACGTTATTGTAGAGGTGTACTCTCATATTTGTCGTCAAGCTGAATTTCTTGGTCATTGTAGAGGTACACTCTCATTNACGTTATTGTAGAGGTGTACTCTCATATTTGTCGTCAAGCTGAATTTCTTGGTCATTGTAGAGGTACACTCTCATTTTTGTCGCGAAGCTGAATTTCTTGGTCATAAGCTGGACGACTTTAGACAGGCTTTGATTTCATCTGCAGGTGTGCCCCTCTGAATCGCCGGCAGAGTTTGGCGGAAGTCACCAGCACCAGCCAGTAATACAAACATTCCTCCCATGTCTGTATTGTTTCGTATATCCTGTAGAGTTCGGATTAGGGTCTCTACTGCTTTTATTTGTGACATTGTGCTTTNATGTCTGTATTGTTTCGTATATCCTGTAGAGTTCGGATTAGGGTCTCTACTGCTTTTATTTGTGACATTGTGCTTTCGTCCCACACTAACAACTTACATTGCCTATTAAAAAAAAAATTCTGAGGGAATGAGATATTATTTTTTTTCTGTATAAAAAGTAACCTATGTCACTTTCAGGCCCTCCAACTATCTGTGTGAAAAAAAAACGTTGATCCGTTGCTCTGTTGTAGCGTGAAAGAAGGAGAAACAAACAAAACAACACACTTTCGCATTTATAAATTAGTAGGATAAGAATAAAGAATTATTAAAAAATATAATATAACATTTTTAAAAACTTTTTCTGAACTTAGTGCTAGTATAGTTATAAGATTGAATAAAACTTTAAAACATAACCTTGGAAAAATTAGCTTTAAATGGAAACTTAAAATTTATAGAAATTGAAAATAGTATTATAAAAGAATAGAATAATACGACAAAAAGAACTATGTGAGTGAAAGCCATAAAAGTTTAATAAGAAAAAGTAAATACAACCAAAATCTGTTTTAAAACTGATTCGAAAGTAGATATTAAAAATATTATTTATAATATTGGTAATATTACTAAGAAAAATATTTTAAAAAATTGGTTAATTGGTTAACAGAATAATTTAAAATTGAAAAGTACTAAAATTTTATGTACCAACTTATATTTGAAAATATATGAATTATGAAACAATTTAAATACCTTTATATGAATATGAAATTATGAAAGTTATTATCCATATAGTAGTTAAGTTGAAAATGTTTAAAAAACAAAGCCAACAAAGTATATTTTGAACGTCTTGGATTTAATAAATCAGATTATATTTGGATTACTGAAGATACTATTTTATTTAAACAACAATACGTTATTTATTTTTTATAATTATTTATTAAAATATTTTTTGCAGGTAAACTCACATAAAATTAATGTTTATACAATTTTACTAACTTATACTTAATCAATTTTATAAATGCTTTCTGACACTGGTATGTAAATATGTCTTTATATTGTTATACAAAAATATATTTACATATATATAAATTACTATTTATGCAATTACAAAATCTTTAATTTTTTTCACGTGTGTTTTTCTTATTTCACTTATAATCCATAATGAAACCATAATATGTATCCCAACAATTTTTACAAATTTCTTTATATTTTTTATTTTACATATCTCTACCAACAATGATATTTAATAAAAGTTTTAAATTTGTATTTTCTTGTTTAAATATACAAAACAAATTCGTATTATCTCTTAACAGTTATATTGGAACATTTGAATAAGTTTGAGGCATATAAAAATAATCACGAATTATATATTTATTATCAAGAATAACATCATCACATAAAACAAAATAATGGTTTCCATGTTAATCTAATGTAATCATTTTACCGAGATTAAATTTTTGATGGAGTTAAACACTGTGTTATTAAGGGAAAATATTTTAATTCATATGAACTTTCTAAACAAACCATATTAAATAATTAACTAATCAATTTTATATAATCAATTAATCGTTAAATAGGGTTTTCCACATTACTTGGACCAGCCATTATAGATCTTATTTGTTATGGTAATAAATCACATATTTTTAATTTTTAATATTTTGCCATTAATTACATAACTTAGTCCCCGATGAGTTGTTTAAGCTTTCATAATTTTTTAATTTAATAAAAATAAATTGTTGTTTAAAAAATAATAAACCCCTTATTGTTCTGAAATTATACAATTTTATTGTAGTTAAAGGAAAAACTACACTATTGTATTAAACTTGATGAAAAGATTATTATTTAACTAGATTAAAGAAACAATATTTAACACCAAATAAAAACTATAATACAATTATTGTTATTAATAAAAAAAAATATTACCATAAAATTTTATTGTGACATAAATACATTACAAGTTACTATACATTTGTATGAACTATATATAACAGTTAAATTGTACTTTTTAAAGCACATAATATAAGTTATAGTATTAAAGTCGAAAGCATATCAATTATTTCATTAGATGATAGACTACCAGATATATTAGAATCTAAAAGAGGCAATATAATTAATTTGATTGCAACATTAAAATTCTAATTTTTAGTTAATTAAATTTAATTCATTTATTTTCTTCTAATGTTTAAATACATTGTTACATTTCAAATCTTACAATGTGTTTCTTAATCTTTAGGAATACTTTTTATATCTTGTTCATAAATATGACAAATATTTTTTTTGTTTTAATCTTCTAACAGTACTTTTAATATTTTTCCCGATAAATTATATAAAATAAATTATTTCAAATTCTTTGTATTTTTAAAATATANAACAGTACTTTTAATATTTTTCCCGATAAATTATATAAAATAAATTATTTCAAATTCTTTGTATTTTTAAAATATAATTTGAATAACAATTTTTAAGGCATCTTGTCCAATATAATGTATTGGTTTTCTCTACTCCCCATTAGAATATTTAATATAATAAACGAAAAACTTTCAGATTCATATTTTTCATATTTCATAAAATAAGATATTTTTGTATTTAAATCACATGTATCCAAATTTTTTTTAATAAACATAGGAAATCTGCTTGAATAACAGAAGGATATTTTAATGAATGATTATAATTTGTGAAATAATAATTTTCTTCTAATTGATACATTTCTATATTTTGAGCTTCATATTTTTGACAATATTTATTATGTTCATTTCATTTGGAAAGGGAATATTTTTAAATCATATTAACTGATAGTAAAAAAATAAATTTTAATAAGTATTTTATTAAAAAAATGAGATACAGTTTCTACGGTAAAATATAATAAATTATAATGTTTATCTTTTTGTATTTCTAATGGATATATTTCAAAATCTTTATTGAAAGAAGAAATATTATTAGAAAACCAACTTACATTTCAAATTTTTACAAATTATTTAATTTCCCAGGCATTAAAATTTTTTCTAAAATTTCTCCTAGTTTAAAACACATATTTTTATATTTAGAAAATCTTTGTAAATATTTTTTATGGACATAAAGATAATTTCCTACAATAAAAATATTTTTTTCATCATTACAGGTTTACATTAATACAAGAATGTTAATTTAATTTTTTTTTGTTATTTATTATGTAATGAAACATTTTTTGTATAACATCTATTAACAAGTTGTTTTAAATTATTTATTGAATGCATAAACTGCCTAGAGCCTTGTGCATTAAATTCTGTTACTTTTGTTAAAATACTTTCAAAAGATTATTTAAGATATCTAAATCAGGTGATGTATAATTTATTGTATTTGTAGTTATATGTGGTATTTCATGTATGTAATTTTTTCTGTTATATGAAGCATTAAACAATAAATTAAATATTATAGCATTAGTTTATTTAAAAATACTATTAATTATTTTCATAATTTCTTTAGTTGATTCAAAAAATTAATAAGGATCTATATAATTTTCTTTATTTCTAATTGTCAATGTTTGTATTCTCGATTTAAAGGCTGTAACTTCTCTTGTAAATTTTATGCATTTATATTGAAGTATCACATTTAATTATTCATTGTTGATCTTTGAAAATGGAATAATATATTTTCTCTTTAATTATCTATAAATAAGTATCTTCATCAAAATAACCAAGAGTGTTTTCGTTTATAACTTTTAATTGTTATATTTTTAAAACATTTTCATAGGACAATCTATGTATGAATATTTTTGAAATTTATAATACATCTATTTGTTTTTCACANATAATTTTCTTTATTTCTAATTGTCAATGTTTGTATTCTCGATTTAAAGGCTGTAACTTCTCTTGTAAATTTTATACATTTATATTGAAGTATCACATTTAATTATTCATTGTTGATCTTTGAAAATGGAATAATATATTTTCTCTTTAATTATCTATAAATAAGTATCTTCATCAAAATAACCAAGAGTGTTTTCGTTTATAACTTTAAATTGTTATCTTTTTAAAACATTTTCATAGGACAATCTATGTATGAATATTTTTGAAATTTATAATACATCTATTTGTTTTTCACAATTATTCTCTTAAATAATACATTTTAGTAAATATAATTAAAATTGATTTTGTTTAATATTAGGAAAATCCTTGTCGTGTGAAGGTTTAGGAATTTTAGAGCGACGCTGGCCCACAACCCCCCCAACCCCCTCAGCATAACCAGGTGACACGTGGCACGAGGCAGGTGGTGGACCGTAGTTACACGTGTCTTGCTGTGCGTCCTGCTGCGTAGGCCTCCCTGCCACCACCATTCACCCTCCTAGGCCTCTAGCCTGCCCGGGAGATCTGTGGAGCGCAGGGATTTTCTCGAGATATCAGCAAATAATCATATGTATTTCGCCTAAAATCAGAAAACACGCACTACGGAAGAAATAGCTGACGAGCTGGATATTGGTGCGGAGAACATCCCCCCTTCCCCTTAGCTAACCACAGGACAAGGTGGAAAAGCCCCGAAGAAGTAGTTGACGAGAGTAAACTAGGGGCGAGGTACTACCCCCCCTAAACCTTCAGAAACCAGGACACGTGTTTTGAAAGGCACTGTTCTGCGTTCCACCCCCTTACCACCTCCCCCCCCCACAAGGCGACACATGCCGACAATTAAGACTGGAGGCTGGCAAGCATAAAAATCCCTTTTCGAGAGTAGTGGAGTTCAGTTGAGTAGTAATGCGCAGAGAGGTCAGTCAGTTGATTACTACCGCCCAGAGTAGGAGGTCAGTCCGAGAATTATTACCACCAGAGACATTAGTTCGAGAGAGCAGTGAGTCGAAGATCGCCGAGCAGAGAGTTAGGTCAGGGGTTCGGACCCCTGGCCACGTCAGTACATTAGTATAACAGCAGTCCAGTGAGACGGCAGCACCTACAGGCCTTTGCCAAAGGCCGCCCATCGCCGGAGATCACCCACCACAGCTGACAGCACCTGCAGCAAGAGCTAAGTATACAATCACCATCAAAAGAAGCCCCCCTCCATCACGAAGTCGTTAGCAGTCAATCAGAGTAACCAAATTATCACAGTACCACACCTCTCCAGTGCTGATGTATTTCATTTGTGTTGAATTCAAGACAATATATTCGTCCTTCAAAATACAATAGTAAAAGAATAAATTATTGGAAAGCCCTTAACCTTCAGGCGTCATATAGTCGGTGCCTGGGGACATTAACAACGACACTATAAGCCACTCTGTCTTCCACAGAGGCGATATAGCTTCAAGTAAAGCGGCTTCCCAACTGTGGGGCCCACCACAGACTAGCGTCATCCTTAATAGTTATCTGAATTGCAAAGAAATTTTAAATCAAAATTTGTAAATAATTTAAATATTTTAACTAATATTTTACAGCTCATAAATGTGAATAAAAAGTAATATTTAATATTGATGCCCTCTTTTTAAAAGTCATAGTATAAATATAATATTATATTGTAATTTCTTATACATTTTTCTTTTGTTTGATACAAATAAAATTTAATAATAATTTTATAAAAAATTTAATACTACTTTTTTAATTTTTTATATTTTTAATTTTTATTTTTTTATTTTTACTATGATTATTACTACAAAGTTAATATGTATTTGAATTTTTATCTCTTGTATTAGAATGGGAAGAATATTATTTATAATCTTTTAATTCTTCGCAATGTTGACATAATTGATTGAAATATTACTTTTCTACTTTATTAAAAAAATTAAGTTTTCTTTATGAATTTAGGAATTAATAATTTTACTATCTACATTTTCCACATTCACAATTACTTTCTCTTTAGTATTTTATTTAGTACAGTAACATTCTTTTATATAAATATCAGAATATATTTTACAAACATGTTGACATTTATCTTTGATTTTAACATTTTAAGCAAATTAATTTGTTTATTTTATTCACCACAATTTTTCCAGTTTTCATTTTTATGTTTTCCATTTATAAAATTTTTAAAAATATTTGAAAATTCATAAAAAAATTGATTCAATGCAAAACCAATTAAATAACTCAATTGATTTTTTTTAAATAATAACAGTTAAAAATAAATAAAAATGTAGGACAACTAATATAAAAATATCCAACTGTGTTGGTTAAATAATTTCTAGTGTTTTAGATGATAATTTTAAAATAATTTTTTCTGACAGAAAAATTTTACTTATTAAAATAAATATTACAATTGTTTCCAATGAATTACGTTAATGGTTATGCTGCATAGGATTAATAAAAAAAGACAGTACATTGATTATTGCATGTCAATATGTTTGCCTTCCTATATTAAATGCTACTAAATTTCAAGTAATAAATTTTTATAAATTTTAAATAGTGCTTTATTTGAAAATTGATTTATGATTTTATTAATTAATACAATTAATAATTGTTATTTACTTTATTATGGATTCAGGTGAATGTAATAAAAAATTGCAATATTTAATTTAATGTGAATTACGTAGTAGTTTTTTTTCACAGGAGTTAATTTCATAATCCGGCACACAAAAAACATTAACATATAGGCCTTCACTAGGAAAATAGAAAATTTGAAATTTTATAAACCGTAATTTTTTATTAGACTCGTGCTTTGTTTCAACTACAAACAACTTCTCACGCATAAAAAAAGCATCAACTACTTTGGAAGTGGTTTTCCTGTTTTGTATAGTCAAAATACAGAAATGGTTGCTATGCACCAGGGGCGGACTGGAGTTGTAAAATGTGGATGATCCAGACTAAAAGTTTGTTGTATTAGCAGGAAGAATGTAGGGGATAAGAAGCTGCCAGGAAGTCTGAGGGTATAGAAAACCCGCTGAAATAGTCTCGAATTTAAATTTTAGTAGGTTTTTTAATTATGTTTTTACTATCAATTTTAAAACTAACATATTATTATGTTTATCAGGGCCTTTTAGAAATAAATTAATAATTACAACATTCCCATACACAACTTTACTTTCCCATGATTCTTAATTTCTTTCATGCGGACTATTTTCATCTGCCCGGTTAATTATCTATATTATTTATTTAATGCCTCTGACTAATAGGACCTCGGTAAAATTTCCAACCTCTGAACCCTGGCCTGTCTGCCCCTGCTATAAACCATACGTGCTGCAACTGAAGTCACCTCCTATCTCCTTTCCTATGCTCAATCCCCTATTAAGAACATTTATTATGCGCACCACTAATCAATATACACATATAAATGTAGGTTGTTAACCAACTGTGGGTTGCCGTAAAATACCTAATTTATAGGCTACTTATGACCAACTTATATTAATTTATAAAAGCGAGTAAGTCAGTGAGTAAATACAGTGTCGGTCAAGCATTGTTTAAAATGGATTTATTAAATTATTAATGAGCAGCAACTTTATGCGTTCTATGGTTGTTAGCCTTCGTATTCCAAAAATGGGAAAACTAACTAAAATAATTAAATACTACAATCACCAAAATAAAAATATTTTATAATTTGAAAGTTATCAGACAGAAGTCCTTAAAGATTTTTCAACCAGTGAAATCTACTAACTGAATATTCATATACATAATCTGGTACTGATTGACCATTAATGCTAATGCACCGAAATTATTTTTTCGTTAGCATAAAATACTTTTATATATGTTAATTTCAATCAATGGAACAATCAGTAGCTTTTTACTGATACCACTGGAATAATGATCGCTGGTTTGCTGTAAGATTTCACTTACCTACGTAATATTTGGTAACTATTATTATATACTGAAATTTTACTTTCACGTTAAGCAAAGGTACATAGAAAAATTTGCTAAATAAAGTAAGGAAAATTCACCAACCTGTTTCTTTTGATTTGTTTAAAAGAGAATACGCTTCTAAGCAAATATCTGGTAAATCTTTTGAAAATAAACAATTCCAGGAAATTCCCTGCTATGTATGAGGAAAAAAAAAGAACAGATGACACTTGAGAAGAAAGAACTTCTCGACTTATACTAATAATTTTAAAGGAATTTGCTATTTTACCTTTCGAGTCTACGCCGTTCTTCTCGTCAAACATATCTATAAAATTTTGCTGTTAATCCTGAATAGTCGATAGAAACATAATCAAGTCATTTCTTTTACCGGATTTCTTTATCTATAATGACGTAACTTCGGCCATAACGAGCAAAATTTTGGCCATATTCTGGAAATTTTAGTTAAAGTTAATGAAATTGACACTATATACTTAAATCAGACCAGTTAACACATGTCTTTTGCCTTTTTCACTGCAACTATCGCAAAAGATCAAAGTGTTTTATCCCAAGGCATGCGTGATTTTTATAAGTTCCCAATGACATAAAACATTTATATCAAGTGCCTCCTTTCCAAATTTTTGTCATAAAAGTAAAAGTATTTTTGAAGCTGTACCTTTTTTGGCGCGTCAGGGGTAAAAGTTTAGTGTGCAACGGAAATTGCACGCGCACAGTGTAACGAAATTAACCGTTGTAGGGGTATGACCAAACTCGCATGCGCTTATAGTTGTACGCGCACAGTGTAACGAAATTCGACAATGAATGTGGTAGAGGTATGACCCAATGCGCATGCGCGTATCATCTAGCTATATACAAACGCAAGGTATACTAGTATTTGAAGTTATGCGCGTATCGTTTGTGTCGTGAAAATTTTGTTAGTGACAAAAATTGTATTATAAAGTTTTGAAAGTTTTTTCAAGTATTTGAGGTGATGCGCTTATCGTCTGGCTATATACAAACGCAAGGTACACAACATAGCTCGTGGTTATATTTAAGACCGACAGAAAATCAGTTCATGTAATAAGCAAATTGAAAAACATTTCATTTATATTAGTAATTCATGGTGGAATATATATATATTTATCTTATTAATTAATTTTACTGACATTGTGCAGTAAAAAAATTGTTAGTGACAAAATTGGTATGATAGTTTTCAAGTATTTGAGGTTATCCACGAAAATTTAATTTTAGTAACGCCAAAGAAGTATAACTTATAACGCGCGTACATAAGTACACGCACCCCTTTTCTTTCCGTGTTTATTCTATAGAATTCGTAATGAACAAATANCGCCAAAGAAGTATAACTTATAACGCGCGTACATAAGTACACGCACCCCTTTTCTTTCCGTGTTTATTCTATAGAACTCGTAATGAACAAATAGTCACAGCTGGCGCTTGTAGAAAATATTATATGGTGACGCCATCGGCAGTATGAAGTTGTTGAGAATTAATATCAAAATTAACTGCGCTCCCATCAGTTTTAACAAAACACAGTTTTTTAAAGTCCTTGTAAAATACGTCAACTTCCGCCCTCAGTAATCTCCCCTAAGTTAAATATATTTAGTTTTTCTTCCTTACTGCCAGCTGCCACCACCAATCTTTCTCCTTCATCGCATCTCTGGCAAGCGTCCGCTCTTAACGTTCAATAGATTTTTTTTTTTTTTTTTTCAAAAATATTTTTTAAGTCACCGAAGAGAATTTGTTTTGGAAAAATTACCCTTTTTTCTTTAAATTTTTACTGTGACATCATTAAGATTTTTTTTATTAAAATCCAAATCTAGTCACATAACTTAACGACACTCTATTCAGAAGATGCATTGGATCTAGATAGTGTGATTGTCGTTTCGACTATAATGAGATGAGCTTAATAAAAAGTTCATTATTTTTAAGGAGTCATTTTGCAGTTTAACGTCCAGGTTATTTGTACACTACGAGATCCGCTGTCACATATATAAGTTCGCACGTCCACTGCCATAAAATATATCATGATACTGGTAAAAACTAAATACTCAGTCCATTAATCTTCAAAAAATTCGGAAAATTCTCTTAAAAGCTTAATTTTGTCTTTTCAGCATGTAATGAAGGAATTTTAGTAGGAAAACTATGTGTATGAATGGTTTTGATTGGATTTTCACAGCTCACACTACCTGGTTTACCAAATCTCGAACAAGCGGCTTGCAACGTTTTCTGTCTGTTACTTGGCTCTCATACTCGGAAAACCACACGAAACTGACTGACCATATTAGGTATTGCAAGAGCTTATGTTGTAGTCGTTGCATCACCTATTTTAAAAGCAAAAATTGTGCAGGCTTCCAATAGTGCCATATTTCACTAGGACGCGATGTTAAATAAGTGAAGTGTGTTAGTAAACTTAAATAATTAAATTACAATGTCAAAAATGTCAATTTGTATGTATTAAGAGTATCAAGTTTTTGGAAATGTACCCAACGCAACGCGACGTGCACCTGGCGCCAACATGACTATGCCAGAGTCACCAACAGTTTGCCTTCTGCGCTGAACTACGCTGTTGCCCCGTAGTTTCCGAGTACTGACGTAGTCCCTCCTTCCTTGTCACCCTGCTTTTCGAATACCTGTGTAAGAGGATAAGCAGACAAACGGAGATTGTCGGAAGAGAAACACGCAGCTCATTCACGACTACTGCTTCGTACATTATGAGTATGTTCATAGAGGTTATATGTCTTCATCAAGCGTATGCAGGACCCAGGAGAATTAGTTTCGTTTGCAGCTTCTTGCCTACGCGTGAATATTTATATAACTATTTCTTTTCCTTTATTATTATTCATAACATAAATCGTTTTTTATCTCCCGGTGGAAGGATTTTTGGCAAATCTCATTAATCAAGTCATCATAACATAGCAAACAAGTGTAGAGGTTCTAAAAATTTGAACTTTGAAATATGAAAAGTTATATATTTGAAAATTTAATTTTGGCTCGACATTTTGTAATATCATGCCAAAATAAAAATCCACTTTTAAAAAGGGTGGTGGGGGGATCGGAAAGAAATTGTGTCTCTGTCATGGAGATCTGTGAAACCGAGGGGAAGGTGGCACAACAAGAAGTAACAAACATAACTTATTTAATTACTTTTGTCTTCATATATATGCGAGTAAATATTATTAAGTAGGCGCTACTCTAAGAAGGAAATTAAATGAAAATTCACTTATTAAAAGTGAGTTTACATGGCTACCATAGTAAGGACCTATTCACTTTTTTTGTAAAATATGATGGGAATCGGTGTATTGTTTCCCGACACATGATGTAAAATTTGTGCTAAACTTAAGGGTTACAACAAAGGTGGTATTACAAACCACATACCCGCCTTTCATGGCGACGCTACTACTGGTGTTCATCGTGAAACCTTGAAATCTATCTCACTGCTTACGTTACGTATTTGATTATAACAACATATCTATACTAGCACTGCCAGATAAAAATTATCTCCCATTACTAACTTATGTATCAGGAAAAACCGTGGAATCGTTACACACGGCATGTAAACATACGAAACACACGCACTTTTATCAGTAGTACCAAATTCCTCACAAAATTGCACGTCAATAAACGAAATATCATCTTACCCCGTGTATCGTCTTATTCCACTTTCCCTATAAAACTTGGTGCAAAATTATAGTGTAATCTTTGAAATAAGGAAAAGTTATTTCACCCATAAAGCTATTGTTTATTTTTGTTTAGACACTAAGGCAAAATTTTACCAAAATTATATTGGGTGATCGTTTCATTTTTTTTTCACGTGTTCACAAAAAATAACTTTAGCTACCGCAAATGGTTTGCTCAATGAATAAACAATTAAATTATAAATAAGTGAAACATTTTTGTCTTCTACTTTCAAACTTCGTTGTTCAAAACGCGTAGAGTAATATTCAAGAAATCAATGAATTAAAAAAAAACTTAAATGTTTTTTTATTGTAATTTTTTTTCGCTTTTAAAAATTTCTTGATGCTTACTGACTTCATTCCTTGTTCGAGATACTGTGTGTTATGTTTTTTTGTATATCTACTGACAAAAAACAAACTTGGCTTGTGTTCCGTGTCTCTGCGTTGTTTCGTCTACGCATTATTCAGGTTTTTACGAGACCCACTGCGATAGAACACGTCCATAATGTTTCATTTTATATAAAAATCCTCCTTTACGTTAGGCGATCATTAACTCCCGTTTAGAACCACTGGATGAACAAGTATACTTCCGGATCCTCAACAGTCCTCTGTAGACTTTTACACGTCAGTTAAAAGGGCGCGGCGGCCTATAGGCATGCGTAATCATTCTCAAATTCTAATCATTCGCATACTCTACACTGCTTTTTATTTAATGTCAGTTTCTTTCACGGTGTTTCATTTTGCACAAACGAGTTTTTTGGTTTTTTTCTCTCTGCGATTATTGTACTAACGCATTTAGGCCTTTGTGACACTAAACGTTTCACTTTACAAATTTATAGTATTCATAAATGTGTAAGTTTACAACTTCAGTGAAGTTGCTATCGTTACGAATCCCTAATAGGTGAGTTAAGACGTTTTAAATCTCTACACGTTTCAAATTTGTTTGCGTATTTTGCATAAATCTCATAAGGCAGACTACCAGATCTCTCTATAAGGATTTCGCTGTCTTCAAGTTTTTTAAAGGAATGTGTTCATGGCAGTATACAAGTTTATAATAATTAACGTAGCCTCATTATGAAACATTTATCAAATAACCTCAAAATCTGACAATAAAATGTAAATTAATTGTTACTTAGTTATTCATACAGACTTATATCGAAAAAAAATTATTGTATACATTTGCAATCGAGATTTAGCACTGTATTTTCGTAGTGTTATGGATTTAATTTTTTTTAGGTACTTGTAGGACATTTCTCATTTGGCACTATTTCCTAACAAATATTCACATACCGGTTTTGTTGGTTGAACTGATGAAATTTTTTTTTATAATTGACTTTTTGGTTTTATCAACTGTGTAACTCACAGATACGAAATTAAAAATTCTAAATTGACAGAATATTATATTTTCCTTATTGGAATGTTAAGTATTCATAAAGAAGTTATTTCAATAAGCAATAAAGTATGCATGTCATATCCGTAATTATTCTTCCTTAAAGTGCATCGCTGAAATATTGGATTTTTATTGCCTGGCTCAGTTTTCATTTGGCAACAATCTTACGTGTGAATTATTTCACTGGTTTATTAAATGCGAAACAAGTTTCTAAACTTTTGCCAAGAATTGCTGTCAAAGAACATCTGGGTGTGCAGCTTTAAACAAATTATTTCATATTTATCTGGAATCAGCAATGTCACGTTTTACAGAAATTTGCTGTTTTGTCTGCTGCACATATTGATGACGTGTTGTTTCAGTTCAAAACCTTACGAGCTTCAAAACGTTAATATCAAAATTCGAAATTTAAGCCAACAAGAACAAAACCTTAGTCGTGATGAGATACACATTTGTTGGAATGCAAACACAATTATTGATTTATATTCTGTAACAAATTTTTATATGGCACAATACTGGAAAGTGTAGGTTTTTATGGTAAAATCAGCAATTCTGAAATCTCTGCTTACGATCAACTTTTATGCGCGTTATGTATTCTTCCGCCTTATAAATATTGCCACGAGTCTCGCCACTTTATTCATGTGTCGGTCAAGTAAAACTGTCAAATTATTAGAAAAGTAAATAATTTACAAATGCTTATTTGTACACTTATATGAATTAAAAAAACAAAAAGTGGAAGAAATTATTTTAAGTTACAGCACATGGTTATTAAACGGTTTTTATTCCACGTTAACAGATGGAAATACTTTCTATATATCGTTACCAACGTTACTGTGCCCATGTCACTCAGTGCGTCCGTTAAAATACATGCAAGCAGAGGCAGTGCCTTTTTGCTGAGGTTGATTTCAAAAGTGCTGACTAATCGTGAGCAGCCTTTACTTAGGAGAACCCTTGGCGAAACGAAGTACCAGGGTACAAAGAATCTTCTATTCCTTGAATTCTAATGGACATACTCGAAAGTTTTATAACTGGAGTGAAGAATGAGTGAAGAGATTTGGGCGGCTCTTAACCGCGTGGTCTTCAGAGCCGATGAGGGCGAAGCGAGGTGAGTATGGAGCAGCGTCGGAATGCCAGGGCGGAGGAAAGTGGAGATTCCCAAGAAAACCTGCCGGCCAGCGGCATCGTCCGGCACGATTCCCATGGGCGAAAACTCGAGGGCTACCCCGCTGGGAATCGAACTCGATTCGCCGTGACGGGAGGTGAGTAGTCTAACCGCTACACCACCACGGGCCATTTATAACAGGAAGTTACTCAAGTCGTCGCCAGGTTTCAACCATGTTCACCAGCTCTATCGAAGCTACGGTATTTAATTACATGATGGTGCATAACCTAGTAGAAATTAACTCAACCAAACCCCGTCACAGTCTTTATAAACCGTTTTTAACACATACTGATTTACTAATAAAATTATATATTTTTGGCGTTTGACATCTCCACTATTTACAATCAAGTCTCTACCACTCCATTCATTCCGACCTCGTTTCGCTCCAGATATCACCAGTATTTCCTGTCCGGAATTTTCTGGAAAGCCCCAAACCTCGGCTGTGGTGGTATTTATAGTGGCAGGCATTCTGTCCCAGAATATTAATATGTAGAGCTGCGCTGAGGGAAATTAACAAAAGTTCAAACAATAACCCACCACCACATACTCATCCAAAAGGCGCATTAGAGGAGGGAGGTGATGGCGATGCGAATTCTGGCCAGCTGTCAATAATTCCCCTCCCACACAGTGACATAGCGATAGCTGGGTCCGCCTCAGTCACATCCTCTCACCCCCCCCTCCCTCATCAAGGGCGAGGCTGGCCGAATGTGCCCTGTGCGAAGTTCCACCCATAACAAAACTACTACAATGGCGTCCAAATTGCATGAACTTGCATTCACATTATGAGAAATGTGGTAGAAATGATACTTGTAATTTAGGCCGTCAATTGGCGACTTCTATACAAAAATCTCATGTGTAGGCAGCGTTGATCAAAGAAAAGGGACCCGGAGAAGCATTGGTTAGATCACTCTCATCAAACTTAAAATTTGTGTGAAATTCCTCCCGGGTCTGTGCCCAGAGTATTCTAAACTGGGAAACGTGGTAGGCACTGCCGCAGTCAGGTAGCCTATATATTATCTAAGTGTTTCTCTCTCTCCCTTTAAAAATAGGGAAGGTTCGGCTTAATTGGCATTTTTTTTTGTTTTGTGTATTTTTTTTAAATTATTGAATTTTTCAAAGAGAGAAATCCAGGAATGTTATAAACATAACCTCTTCAGTACATTTTAAAAATAATATAATATTTAGATAGTGTTTACTTTATACGTTTGTGTATCTACGAATGTATTGCCGTTATTATAAAATTACTCAGAACAAGGTTAATTCAGCAGTGGCATAAGAGTTATTTGTTAGTATAGTGAGAAAACTGATGCCAAATCCATACATTATCGCCCACTGCTAATAATAGGTAGTACTATAAAATTAATGTAGGGAAAATGCACTTGGAAATACATTTGTCTCTTAGATTTCAGTCTGAATCACCACTGCAACCAAGGCATTCAAAATTGCGACGATACAGCCTTAGACCTTGGCAAACCGCACTTCCTTTAACTAGATTACAAACCTTTCGCCTAACATCCCTTGCACACAAAATCAAAGCCCATTTCTTGCAGCTTTAATTATATATGCAACCAACGCTTGTTCCTCACTGGCTCTAGACACAAGAAGCCTTCCTTTATTCGCAATATAAACATAATTTCGTCCAGATGAAGAAGACAAAAAAAAATTTAATGTATTGAAATGCACTTTGTTCTCCTATAAATCTCTATACATAGACCAATAATTTCGTAAGACTTTTTCTACAGCACCCCACACGTCGTTTGACGTATTTTGAAAAGTTTTCCTGTATTTACTTGACATGCATGGAACATACCATACACACCTCCAATAACATCACAGCTTCCCGATAGGTGGCACATGCTATTCAGCTTCGAAGGAGGTTAAAATATTTAGCACAGTTGGTACGGCTCTCTAACCGCGCAAGAACAGAAAACCCGCAAAACTCCACAACAATTTGATGCTAAGAATGC
Organism: Clitarchus hookeri; assembly: GCA_002778355.1. Taxonomy (NCBI): domain Eukaryota; kingdom Metazoa; phylum Arthropoda; class Insecta; order Phasmatodea; family Phasmatidae; genus Clitarchus; species Clitarchus hookeri. The sequence goes on from NQII01003197.1 coordinate 185,510, forward strand.
TACGTCCAGAGCATATAACTCGGATGTGTCCATAAAAAAATAACATTACTACTATCAATTTACCGGAAATCTTGGAGTCTATACTTCAAAATACTGCCCGATTACTTTATATTTCACTAAAAGCAAAAATTATATGACTTCGTACACATTATGCATCACGCAGTGGCCGCGTTCCACTTGGTAATTACAGTAGCTAAAATTACTAACGAGCATTTCTTTACGTACTGATTCTGCGGTTCAGTAACTGGTGAATGGCGTTGTCACGTCTCGGTTGGAGGATATACCTACTTTCCGCTGAGGCTAATCATATGCAGGAGGTCAGGCAGTCTCAGTAGCAGACGACGCAACATGGAGGCGATGGATAACGAACAAGTTACGTTGTTATATGTAGGAGATGCAGGTAGAAAGTATATATTTACATTATTCTACCTCATTATCAATTGGTAAGTCTGAATAAGACCAAGATGAATAGAAAAACTTTTATATCCATGTTGACAACATCTTTGGGCCTACCATTGCTTCACCACGCATAGCAGGCGCCATTATTCCTGATGAAAACTCTGCTGACGAATGTTACACCTGGTTCCCCTAATGAGCGCTACTGAGTGAGGATTTTTACTGATGGCGTTCCTTTTCGTATGCTACTGGTCAGCGTTGTAAGTACCAAGTGGAATGTGGTCTATGTTAGTAACTGAGAAGAAAATACTTGGGTGTTGTGATAGTTCATAAATGATACACGCAGGGGCGCTGCTTTTATTTTTGAATAACGCAGATAGTATCTGTTAGGTGCTGATCTCTTCAGGCAAAATGAAAAACTGGAAGATCAGTGTAATTTGAGCACAGAAAAAATCAAAATAGTGCCAAATTATCAGTACTACCAAACTTCCCGAGTCCCCTATATTATGGTTCCAATGCACTTTCTCCTCGTCTCATCACACACTCACACACACACACTAGAAAGTAAGTTTTACTATTGCCAATGTCCCGCCTGAGTCTTAACTAGACGCGCCCTTCATGTAAGGCCCACATACAAAAAAAAGGTTAATTTTTTTCAAGATCAATTGACAGGGATACAGCTGAGGCACCGCTACGCTTAACTTCCCTATCATCTACTGATGTGAATTACTTATAAGAGCAGAGTATGTTGTTTCAGTTCCAAGCAGGTGATCGGTATTTGGGCGGTCTATAACTGTTCTCTCCGGTCAATGAAAGATGTGAAGAAAAATCATAACTGTTATCAACGGTAATAACGAAGTTTTTGGAATCAGAGAATAGTTGTAATTATTGGTGCCAACTATTGTTTAGGTACCAAATTTCCCAAATTAATTTTTAAACTATTTTTACGTCAATAAGAGAGAAAGTAATTAAGGCAATTGGCGGGAAAGCATGCATTTGAATCTAAAGGAGCACGTTGTGTGTGTGAAAGAATGAGGAGCCATTCTGCTGTTGTCATTTCCATTTGTAGCTACAAGTGGCAGAACTACAATTGTAGAGTTTTGGAGACGACAAGGTTTTCTTTCGAGCAACGTAGGTAGATTTGAAAAGTGCTACTGGAACGATAGCGGACAGAAATCGATACTACGCCACCATCACTTCTAACAATCACACAATTATGTAACAAGTTTGAGAGGGACAATCTGTATGTGATGTGAAGAAAGGATGGTGAGTTGGAAGAGAACAACAACGAACAGAGGAAGTGCGGATTGTGTGTTGTACACACATTCACACGTTCTCTTGGAAAGTCAAAGTCTGTAGGGCAAGCTGCGCGTGAGTCCAGTATTAGTAAATCAAACGTCTATCGAATTTTAAAGTAAGTAAAGTGGAGGATATGTCAGATGGCTTTTGGAGCCATTCTTTTTATGAAACAGTGACAGGTGAATGTTACAGTGTCATGTTGCAGGAAAACATTGTGCCAGCTGTTCAACAACCATACTAAGGTGGCGGATGCAGTTTTCAGCAGAACAGTACACTACCTTATTACCATCGAGACTTAACAGTCGTTCATGGATGAAACATTTGTTGGGAGATGGGTAGGCTGACGAGGACGCATTGAATATCAACGCAGATCTCCATGTTTAATACTATTTGATTTTCACATGTGGGGAACTCTGAAGAACTACTACTTATGCCACAAAACCACGGATACTGGATGCCATGAGGGATGCGATTGTGACCGCCTGTAAATCCATTCCCATGAAAGTAGTATTTAAAATGTGACAGCTTGTGCAATACTGATATTTTCCTCTAATTATCAAGAACCTAAAAATATTTTAACAGTTTTCTATAAGAATCAAGAACCTAACAGTCTGTTAAGATATAAAACACTTCATAATTAAGAAGCTCAAATGTTAAAAAAATTTCTATTTTAAAATAACACTGTCGTATTGCAAATTATGTTTTTATAACAAAAAAAATTTAATATAAATAGCAAAGAAAAATAAAATAATATAAATAATATATAAAATTATAAATTTGTAACAGTGAATATAATATAAAGTAATCTAACAGTAAATGTAAATTTATAAAATATACAATAATAATAAATATTACAATTGCATTCATAAAAATATTTTTTGTAATAAATGGAATACATTAAAGAAAATTTTTTTTGAAATATTTTAAAGAAAACATATAAATTAATTTGCTTTACATTCTTATAAAAAATAAACAATTCTTAATATATGTAAAATATGTTGTAATATTTAAATAAAATAATGTAATATAATAAAGAAAATCTCAAGAAAAGGGATGTTGTGAATGTAAAAAACGTATTCATCAATCATATTTAAATGAAGTTAAAAATAAAACTTTTCCTTAAAAAAATTAGGGAAAAAGAAACCGATAAAGTCAATGAATCCAACAATTTTTGATAAAATACAATAAAAAAAATTAGACTATTAAAATATTAATTGAAATTTAAAATAAAATCAATTTCATTGTAGATAAAAATCATATTATATTTTCTTCTTTAATAAACAAAGCAAAATAAAATGAAACCAAAAAATTGTATATCATCGTTAAGGAAGTATAATTAAATTAAGGAAAATATTACTAGAAAATTTTATGTTTACCTTGTAAACACTTGCTTAAATATTAATACAATTCAGAAATGCAGTATAGTTATAAAAACATTAAAAATATTTCAAATATCCACATTTACAAAAAAAAAATAATTTTGTATATTGTACATAATGTACTGTAATAAATTTTTCTTTCTAGAAGAATACCAATTGAAAATATTTTATAATAAATAGTAACATATATTTTGATACAATTTAAATTAAATTACCTTCTAGCTTAAAATTATTGATACGTTCTAAATGCAATATAAAATTTAAAAAAAAATTGAACAATCAAATTATTTTTATTTAAAACCCAGAACTACTTGGAAAGAAATAAAAAGCTTTTAAAAATACAATTTTATCTGTCATCATTATCTTGACACACCAGACATTAATCTACTTTATTGATTATAATTATTTCTATGGTCTCAATTATATGATGGTAGAGTTGCTTATAATATTGTAGAAAAAATGTGTATTGTAAAGGAGTTTGGTATAATATTTACATGTTTTTAGACAAAAACGATACTGTTTGATAAAAGAAAGATTATAATAAAAATTATTTTTAAATTATTTTTAAACAGTTTCTGATTTCAATATTTATTTTCATTTGTTTTAATATTCTAATTAAACTATGCATTTATTTTATAGTTATACTTTCTTCCACTTATAAATAAAACTAATTAAACAATTTATTCTTGTTTTACGTAAAATAAGTGAGATTTTTCTGATTTATTAAATTGGCATTTCATACTGTATTAGCAGGAAATGGTTTAGTAAATCAACACATTATTGTGTTAGTTTCATTTCTTATAACTGCAGTTTTGATATGTGAACAATGAATAATAAGCATTGATATTTTAGAGAATAGAAAATATTTATCGTAAATGTTTGTTAGTGGTCTAAAGTGAAGTTTACGATTTCTTTAATTTGTTCCACATTTGTTTCAGAATTTGTTAAATCATAGTATGCAAGATACATTTTAGGGAACTTTGATCAAAATCTAAATTACAGTATTCTTTAGGAAATATTTCATTTCTGCTAATCTTAACATAAATATTTCTTATTTGTCAATGATTAAAATAGAAGAATTTTCATATAGTCTATGATTATATTTTCAATCAGTTTGAATTTGTTTATTAAAAACTCTGGATGACGAATAAAAGATTATTAAATAGATATTTTATTTAAAAATTAAACCTACAGTAAAACATGCCAAAACATTTTTTCTAAAAATTGCCAATATTAAAAAAACTTGATTGATAATGCAGGATTTTAAATATATTTTTCTTTTTGTATTTCAACAACAGAAAAGCCAGCTTCATATTCAATAGTAGGACATAATGATTTATAATTTTTCAATGAAAACGAAATCAACACATTTTAAAATTACAAATAGTGAGTTTAAAACAGCAGATAGAAATACATATTTAACACAACTCAAATAAAAATAATACATATTACAAAAATTATAGATCATTCAAATTATTTTTCTGATAACCAGTATTAAAATAAGTTAATACTTCTAAAACTGGAAAAAGGATTGAAACATGGCGAATTTTTTACTATTTATATTACCAATAGCTAATATTATTCGTGCTTTAATTGGTGGTGGAAATATATGTATGAGTCAGTTCAAATAATAAAAAATAAAACATTATTAAAAAACACAATTCATCAATTCAAAATAAATTAGTCGCTGGACAACGAATTAGAAATAGAAGAAGGAAAATATATATAAAATAATTATTACCACTATCAAATCTTAACTTAAAATATTTTATATAAATTAAATATATAATTTTTTGAGATGTTAATCTAATTAATATAATACCTTATAAATATAACAATTAAATGTGCAATTGTAAATTTATATTTTTAATCAAATATCAGTACACGTATAGCATTTTGTTATAAAACGGTTTTGATTCATTTGGTGCAAATATTCTTAGAGAATAATAAAAAAAAATGGGAATGTTTTATAATAATTATTAAGTAAAAAATTTGATTTAGATATATGTGAACACTTATGTTTAAAAGTTATAGATTTGTTTTCAAAATTACAGATATTCGGACACAATTTTATTATTATTAAATAAAATATAGATCAGAAAAAGCATTAATTAGTTATTGGGGTAAATATTTTTGTATTGATCCAAGAATTGACAGTAAAACATCTGCAACTATCTGAAATTCTTAAAAAGTCACCAATATATATATATATATATATATATATATATATATATATTATTAATAAGTTCTATAAATTTACAATACTAGACCAAACACAATTATAATTACCCACAAACTACTAAACAACTAGTAAAATGAAAATTTTCTGTAATCATACATTGCCAGTAATTAATACGAATCCGAAATTACGACGCGACAAATAAGAATTTCTTTAAAAAGAGTGAAGACGAGCCTCAAGAGAGTTCACAGATTGAAAATTACATTTTGTCGCAGGATACACCTTTAAGAGAAGGTGTGAATTTAGTTTTTTCACTAATTAACATTGCAGTTTGTATTAGAATTGTTCGTAATCATTTATAGTTCACGGTTAATGCGACACTTTGAAAAGGACTTCTTAGATTCTGCCTTCTGTTTATTGTGACAACTTGCACCTTACGTGAAATTAATATTGCTATGAGCTAGTTTTCAGGTGTTGATCAAGTGACGGTGTAAAGTAGTTTTGTAGACAAATATGTAGTAATAAACCAGTAATTTTACTATCTCCCTTAGACAAAACGAAATATATACCAGCTATCGCAAACTTCGAACAGTGCCCTTTTAAATACACCTTGACACATAGCTACACATAAATTTAACGACTTGCTACCAAAATTATTGTAAGTATAATAACATTTTTATTATAAATGTTTTCAGTTGTCGGTAGGAAATATTATCGAAAAGGTGAGTTAATCGTAAACTACAATTTCGTAACTACAAAAAAAAAAAAAACACGGTGTGTTTAACAAACAAAAAATTGTTATTTAAGCCATTCCTTGTAATAGTTGCAGCCTTCGAAAAATCGTTAAAATAGTATCCTAAATGTCTTAACATAAAACGTTTCAAAAGAGTAAGATTGAAAACGAAGTTAACGCCAAAAAATTTGTAGTGAACCTGCACCCCAAAGTGAAGTGGATTTCTCTATAGGCATGTGGATAATAATAAAAACCTGTTGTTAAATCGCCGTTCCATGTCCGTGGCGCTTGTTTTGACCTCACATAGCCATAACCGCCCACGACATGGTGCCACAAACACGGCAAGTTGCGCTCTTTCTTGCACTGCAAATGTCATCCTCCGCTAGACGTGCACGAATCCCATCAAAGCTGCAAAGATCACCTTACCTGCCGGTCGTCAGCTATTGCCGAGCTGGTGATTAATATGAAGAGGAGGAGGCACCAAGAAGCCATCATGAATACGAATGACGATCTGTCAACAATATGGCACCTTTATATCGCTTAGCGACGTGAGCGAAGGTCGTTTCGCCGATAAAACTCTTCACCCACAGTCCAGGGAGCACTGATAATTTACGCTTATATAAGCGGTAAAACTGATGCGAGAATTAGATCTGCAAGGCGACGGCACTCCCTGACTACCTTGCAAAGTGCAGTGACATTCGGAGATTCTGATAACAGTACCAGGCCCGGCATCTGGTAAACAACAGTTACACGCAAGGAAACGCTAACGGTCCAGTAGTGTGCTACTGGCCATCCCAGTTCTGACGATCCACATTCCGATGCCTGGCCGCGCCTGGCCGCAGTGCGTCCGAAAATTTCCCTCCAGAAAACAGTGGTATGTGGGAAATGTAATGGACACTCCTGCTGCAGGAAGGATGTTTGATGCTCGGGATCATGCTTGAATAGGTATCTCAAATACATAGACCCCAAGTAGCAAACAGCAAGCAGTTAACAGTTATCCAACCGTTGGCAGTCGTGGCAATTATTAGCATTTATGGCGTTCAGCATTTGTTATATGGTTAACAATCAGGTCATATAAACAAAATTGATAGTGACTATTTTTAAATAATCTTAATATGGTCTAATGCTCTCACAATGATTGGTATATTTCAACAGCCGTCCCATAAGCAGATGATAAACGACATACTGTTACTCATTACTGGGAAAAAATTAGCATCATGTTTATGGGTCATTCACGCAATACCAACTGTTGGTTACTGCTGCGGATATACTAGCAGCAAACGTGTGGGCTACTCGTAGTACACCAACTGTTACTTATTGCCGCAGATGTATTAGTAGCATGCTAATGGGCCACTTATAGCATGCCCACTGTTCTTTACTTCTGCACTGTAAATAAAACTTGTCACTTTTACTGAGAAATTGTTTGTAATTTTACAAATGCTTGTAACAGAACAAATATTACTCTTGTAAAATTACTCGTTTGTAAAACTAAAAGGCCCATGTTTTTAATATATCTCAAAAAATGCCTGTTTGTACTTTGCTGACCCTCTATTTACGAGTTTCATCCAAATGGCAGACACTCAGCAACGTAAAACCGTATATAGCTGTTTAAGCTAAAACTATGGATGGTATATGTAGTTGCGTACATATGAAATGTGTTGCAAGTATGAATAACGTAAAACCCTTTAAAAAAATAAAATAAGTTATTTGTGATGAAACGACATTTTCAACAAAATGTGACCGTATTACTCAATAACTGTTGATGTTTTCTAGCAACACAAAACTCTTAAAATGAAATAAATATATTTTTCTTAATAAAACAAATTCCTTAATATCTTGTATGTACTTACAGTATATTTACTATAAAAATAACTGTTATGCTGTTAAAGCATTCTACATACGTTCTTCAAAGTCTTCGTTACAATAATTGAGCAGAATATCTGAGAGCGTGGCTTCTTTCTAGAATCTGTGACCGCCTCTTGTTGCCAACTATAGTTCTTCCAAGTTTTCTTGCCTTTCTGTGGTTAACTAAAAGTGTAATTCATTCAAAATTCTTCCACATGAAGTGGTATTTGCTAACAGCGCAGCTTAATTAGAGGTTTATTCTTTAATAACTGATACAAAAACTAGGAAAATTAATTTTAAATAATGGACTTATTCAGTGGAAGTGATATTAATGTAGAAAGTTGTGCATGGAATACGCTGCTAATAAGATTTCCGTTCTTTTATTATTCATAAACGCAAAACAGAGGTTTCACATTTTAGCGTACACATTGTCGTCATAAAACGCACCAGTCGAATAATCTAACAACATAGAGAAGCATTCTGATCCTATCAGGATGATCGTTTAAATGTTGGCGTTTACAAAACAAACGTTCTTTAAAATTAACGTTTTGAAAATAAGTATTCAATCAACACCTTTCCTGTGATGTTCTGATTAAACGCGCTTTGCTTTGATTTTCATTTTTTTGTTAATTGATTTGTTTTGTTAATGTGCTTCTTACGCAGTGTAATTTGTGGCAGGGCGTTTCTGAGAAAATGATGGTATTTGCATACAACGTTTATCAAATAGTGCACAAAAGTATCTCAAATAAAAACTTTTTGGTTAAAAAGTATTATATTAATATTATGTATCTCACTATTCGGGATTCTTCCTTTATGATGGCTCATACTTTTAATGGTTAACTACATAAACGTTATATTAAAATCATAAAAATAAACACAGCTGATATGAAAAAAAAAAAGGTTTGGGAAATCGAGTATTTTGCTTTACACGTTAAAATGTATACATGCAATTCATATTTATTACTTGTGTAGATAAACATGCATGTATGCAAAGCAACTTTTTTTCAGTTGCATGTAACAGGAGAGTGATTTACCAAGCTGAAAAACACACATACGGCTGTTCAGAGAGAATCACTGAATATACAATTTTTTTTGATCAACAGAACCTATCAGTTTTTATCCCAAATTTCGGTACCGTCTTTGCAGACAACATGGAATTAATTCCATGGTTTTCCGAAATTACTCCAAGCTAATGATGGGATAGTTGGTCTATAAAGACATTGAAGGTTTGGCCCTTTGTTATTCGATTAAGTGGACCCGTTTCTACTCGCTGTTCACGAGACATTAAGCGACACGTAAATAAGTGAAATAAACTATCAAGTTCAACATAAGTGGATCCATGACTTGTTCTTCATCAGGACACAAGTTTGGATAGAACGAAAACCAAGAGAGATCAGAAGCGACTTGAAATTTATGAGAGAAAGGACTACGTAGGAACACCGCAAAACAAGAAGCCAACAGTTGTCCAAATTAGCACTTTCACCATTTCAAAGTTCGTTCTTAAATGCAGAGTTAGTATGGCCACATGCCAGAAGGAAAAACAAAGTAAAGAAAAATTCCCTTTAATCAGAAAGTGTAAACTTTTCTATTTACCGTCTGATTATGCGGTACGTATTTTCGTTCGTAATTTGCGCAGTTAGTCAAGAAGCGCGTAGTAAATAAACACGTCTACTTGTTTCCTCCTTCGGGCGACTGAATTAGCGTACTCTCTTTTTTCAGTCATTAGGAAAGTGTGAAGTTGCAGAAGGTTATTTACTTACGAAGGAGACTTCGCACAGAAGGAAAAATATATTTGCATGTATATATTATTTTAATTTTTTATATTTAATGCTTCCGCTCTACGTTGGTAGTCTAATCAAATGCGGTTTATGAACGGTTCTGAAAATTTGTTTAACACCTGGAAACCGGACTTAAAACCAACAACCAACTACGCCACATAAATAAAAAATAGAGATAACTATCAGAGTGGTTAAAACATTTTATCGTTTTACGAAGAGTGTCAAAAGCTTATTCGAAATGATATCTCAAAATTCACTCGTCTTATGAAAGGTGTCAAGTTATTTACTTGTTTAATACTGTTACTATTATTCCAAATTCTCGAGCGTTATTCAAAGGTAAAATGTGCATGTGCGAAATGTAATATAAACTGCATGCCTTCAGCACGCCCGGATGAAGAGACGAAGCGGGCAAATACTGATTTCCATAAAACAAAGCGGTTTTTGTTTAAGAGTGGCGCTTTTCCTGAGTTATGATTACTGCCCTTATCGCCAGATTTTTATCTTCCTGAAGAGTTTCGAATACCGTTGGTAGTAAAGTCTAAACCAAGTGTAATAAAAAAGTTAATAGCGTACATTCTCGTACACCTTTGTCTCCAAGTAAAACTGCCAACTTTTTAATTTTCAAATACTCAATCACAACTTGGACATATAATAACAGGAGAAGATGTAAGAAATCAGAATATTTTTTTTTCACACACTTCCGTGTCGTATTTGGATGCGCACTGGAAAACGGCGCGAAGACGTGTAACTGAAGCTAGAAGAAATACTATTATCTAAGATATTGAAACAGTATTTTTTAATATCGGTTTATATTAAAATCATGCTCTTATAGTAGTATGGAAAATTGCGTATAATTTGGTGTAAACTGTAAAAGATTTTTGAAAGTGGAACTAACAAATACTTGTTTAATTACAAAATTGTGTTGATTTACAAAGTTACATTTTGTAAATCTACACTCTTTGTTCATTTGCAAGGATAGCATTCGTGTGAATAACGTAATAAGTTTGTGTTATTACAAAGATATTGTAAGCAAGAGCGCATCACACGTTTCTTCTGGGAATTTCACACTTTCCGAGAATAACCTTCCTACAGCTTGGGGTTTCGGGGACGAACAATACCGAGTCTACACGAAGATTTCTTCGCCACTGTTAGCAGAATATGATCGTTTATGCAGCAGTTCAGGTTATCAACGCTACAAAGACCTATTATTTAAAATATTAAGAATGTGCAACAGGCGTCTGTAACATTTGGCAACACTTAAAAAACATTAACTTTAATAGAAACTGAAAAAAGGTGCATATGTGACTAGAAATACGAAAGTTATACCACAAATGTAATGTGAGAGTTTAAGGTGAGTCGTAGACGTGAGGTGATTTGACTCGGGTTCAAATTTTGCTCAATTTTCAAAAATATTTCAAATTTCTTAAGTATAATTTTACACACAGTAGAACACCCACATAACAAAAATTAAAGACTTTTTCATCATTTATTTATATTTTAATCCAGAAATACACGAAACTAACTAGGAAATTAATAGAGTTTCCGTGAAACTTACGGAAAGTTTAAAATAAATGTGTCCGTAATTTTACGAAAAGTTTACGGACAACTAACGATACATTTTTCAAGTACTTTTCCGCATAATCATGGAAATTTTTTTTTCAGTGTATTCTTGGTTTGAGGAGTTGCACTTTTAAAATGTATGACATTTCGAAGAATGTTATTGCTGTGGCAAACATTAACAAAGCCGCAAATTTGATTATGACAAACGTAAAAAAGTTTTTAAATACTTTAATTTCGTAGATGTTTGAAGTATTTCAAAATTTTACTTTAAAAGATCATGAACAGTATATTCGTTGCTTAAATTTCAGATAAAATAATACAGTAATACTGAATAATTTATTTCAGATTAAATAAGTTTAACTGGATTTTAATAATTGCACAGAAAAATTAGCATTCAAATGTTGGAACATATTTAAATGAAAAGTAGCGAGAATAAATTTCTTATTCTGTGTGTAATATCACAATAAAAATTTTTGTACGTAGAGCTAAAAGTTTTTCTATAAAAACAAATTTTCGTAAATTTACAAAAAAATTCTGTAAACTTGTTGCATTTTTACAGTTACAAGAGCAACAGTTAGTACTCCTAAAATTTTTTTTTTTGCAGAAATACTGATATTCAGTAAACTGCTGTTACCATTTCAGAATTTCAAGTTAATACGTGTGCTAAACGCTGATGAGTCATCACGTCCGAGAATCCACTTACGGTTAGGTCTACTTCTTCCCTCGGACAACAGGGCAAATTCCATTTCGACTGGTTTGAAAAGAATGTGTGCCTCCAAGTTACGGGTTTGCAACAATAATTTTGTAATAGTACAGGCCAGGTTTGGCAAACTGTGTAATTTTACTGTGATAGTACAAATACGTATTTTTCTTTTAAATATTTTAAGAAAGGTTCAGAATTCTTTCATTATACATATTTTGTATCTGTGCAAAGTTTCTCTGGACCGCTAAATGAAAAAAGTGTGTTGCAAAACACAAGTACATTCATGTGGATTCCTATGGCTTTTTGTGAATAAAAAATTACAAGTGACGAAAAAAGTAAGCAACAGAATTTAAGGAAAAAAAAACTCTCCGAAAAATGTAATAGCTGTTGGCAGCATTCATTGTCTCATGTATTTACAATGTTGAGTTGAGAGATTTGGGCGGCTCTTAGCAACAAAGTCTTGAGAGCCGATGAGGGTGAAATGAGATGAAAATGTAGCAGCGCTGCAATGCAAGGTTGGGGGAAAACTTGCAAAAAATTATATCTTGCAACAAAATTGNAAAAAAAAAAAAAAAAAAAAAAATACAGCACCAACTAGGGGGTAATAATACTTCAGGTTTTTTTTAGACTCATTGTTTACTTGAATTTTCTAGGTATTTTATAAATATGTTCCTGCATATTTTATTTTAAGAAACTTTTCTTACCACAAATTATTTTGATAAACAAAAAGTGATATTTTGTTCGTTCCCATGAAAAGCTTCAGGAATGATAAAACCTGTTATGGGAGGTGGCTGTTTAACTGTACTAAGTATCTGATGTACAGAAATATAATGTAATTAATATTTTATTCGGACCCTGTTCTAAATCCACATAAAGTGTGTAGCCACCAAAAATTATCCATCGTTTAGTTTTTAATTACGTACCTAATTGTGATAGCAAAGTTTTTGTGTAAAAGTTAACAGTGGATATGTTGTTACAAAGACTTGGAGGCGAGCAGCACACAATGATTTTTAGCGCAAAGCAGTCAGTGGAATTTTAACGCAAAGAAATTTCACAGCCGTGCAAGCAAAGTAGGGCTTGGAAGACGGCTAGCTTTCTGCATTTCCAGGGAGTCAATTTGGAGTAATCGCCGAGGCATTGCATCCGCCATCGGTATTGGTTTAGTTTCCCATTCCATTTCAATTATTATTCCCCTTCCTAATGCCTCTACCAACCTGCTCTTTAATCTGGGGGACAATTTTGACTACTAAAGCGAAAGAACAAAACAGATAATTCTTTATTCTCCGGTGTGAAACGAGAAAGAGACATTCTGCGGAAAAGTTTTCTTCAAAATTTTGAAAGGCCACACACCATCTACACCAGCGATTTGTCATTAAGTTTATTACTCTAACAGCCTTGTTATATAAATTAATATGTGATTGACTATATTATAAGGATAAACCTTAATATATTGATGAATAAAATATCTGTTTTCCTCTTAAAATGCTAATCAAATAAACAAAAATATTGGACGCCTTGGAACCTTCCAAAGATAACTGATATTCAGCATTGCGACACATAAAATACCCTTGAAGACAAACAAGAACCCAACACATTTTCATATACACTGTATACTTGCAAACTAATTAACAGAAAGAAACAGTAAATTTAAGTTTCAGAATTTAATGATATGATAAGAAAACAAAGAAAACGCTCATATTCAAAACCAAAAGTTGCAAGCAGAATTGTGTATTCAAAAAAGTGTCAAATAAATTCAAGTGCCAAATAGTTGAAAATGGGGTGAAAATATCTACTACACCCTTACTTACCAAATTTACTTTAAAGGAATTTAAGGGGCATTAATTTTTATTTTATCTGCTGCATTTTCTTTAGAACTGGTGCGAAACGTGAAATTAAATATATATTAATTCTAGAAAAAATTCTCTTAAAATAAATTTATTTTTCTCTCAGTTCATTCTTAGTCCGGTAGAGTAAAAGGCTTGTATCAACTGCCTCAAGAAAATATTTCCAAAATTAATTAACTACTCGAAAATTTCGGTCATTCGGTGAAATACTTAACTGATGTTCTAAACAACATAAATTTCGTGGAATGGATTACAGCACGTCTCGGAGGCAGCAGACCCAAGTCAGATGCGGTGGCCGGTGCCTATCATGGCGCCTGGTGATGCCCCTTCAGTCGGGAGGCGAACAGCAACTCGGAACCAACATTCGCTGCAATGAGCGCTTATTTGGGGCCTCTTCGAGGTCACACGCTCCCCGTTACACTTCATTATCAACTTGATCTGTCAACTCCTTCCTAAACCGACATAATGCAGATCCTGACAACCACGAACTGAGGACACTCCTTCGGACACATCTGTATCAATTAACGAACGGACCAAGAAAGACGCGAATTAACGTCGTATACGTGATAAGACGTAGTTCATGCATCCGGGAAAAGGTCATAGATCTCCCCATCGTGAGATATAAGTTATAACTATAACGAAACTCCCCAAAAAGAAAAATGTAAATTATTATGGTAAGCACGCCTAGTAATCATTAATTTCAACAACGTGCCTTGGCAACCTGATGTACAAATAAAAAATTTTAATTAAGCCCTATAAAAGAAACGGCGTCCTTTCCTCTCATTATACAATCGAAGTAGAAATTGAGTTTTGCTCTACCTATGGAGGTGTTCAAAATCCAAAACTAAATTTAAATAAAATTTTAGGTTAATCAAAACATCAGAAAATTTAAGTACATAATAAAACTGTGAAAATATAAAATATAACATTTTGCAATATGCACATAAATGAAATAGAACTTCATGGAGGTATCTCATTGAAACCAGGCAGGCCTATTACGAGACGATAACAGCTACGCTAAGTAGGTATTGTGTGGTAAGTCGTCTTGTAAACCAAGTGGAATTACAGCTAACGTAGTAGGAAGAAACTGCCCGGCACTCTCAGGATATCTTAACTTTTTCCAGTCATTCAAGCACTACATTTTCATAGCAGTGCTTTCCCCTTTAAATAAGTACGCATTTACGTAATGTAGTTTTGTATTTGGTATTACTGTTAACAAGTTTAGACAAATGCAGCAATAAAATTTACGACAAGAGAGTAGAATGTTCTCTAGAATTGCTAAGAGTTGACCACGTTTTATGAAGGTTGTGAACTATAATCATACAAAATAGAGAATCCTTCTAATATTATAATCGCGAAAGTTAGTGAGGATGGATGTATGGATGTTTGTTACTCTTTCACGCAAAAACTTCTGAATGGATTTTAATGAAACTTTACAATAATAAAAACTCATACATCAGAATAGCACATCCTACTAACATTATAATCGCGAAAGTTTGTGAGGATGGATGTATGGATGTCTGTTACTCTTTCACGCACAAACTACTTAATGGATTTTAATGAAATTTTACAATGATATAGCTCATATAACAGAATAGCACGTAGGCTATAATTTATACATACATATAGTGTAAATTGGCCAAAATATAACGATTAGTGTGAAGTAAGTCGGAAAAATTCTGCCATCTGCGAGCTATTTTGGCGTGCGCTGCAAAAACCGTAAGAGTTACTCAAATATAATGTATGGTGGAAATATTTCTCTTAAATAGTTCTACAAAAAAGTCCGCGACGGCATATATCTATCGTTTATGTGTAAGCCGTTATTGCCAAAATAGTGAACCATAAATACAATAAAAATTTATACTATATTTAAAATGCACATTTTGTAGTAACAAATTGATTCTTTATCACAATAAATACTTTTATCGCTTCTGAGATATAAACTTTGTCTTTTACACTACGTAAATTGGACCAATATATGAAAAGTTATGACGATGAGAAAGTGAGTGCGCGCTGCTAAAATGGTTCGTTCCGCATTCGTGCGCACTCAGTGAAATATTTTGCTTAAGAACTATTTCTTTCTGGGTATTACCAGCACACATATTTTGTTACCGTCTTTATTCATATAAGTCACACAAACGCGCTATCGAGACACTTGATCGTTGTCTACAAGACATACAAAGCAATCGAAAGTTGATGGGTAGTGTGGTAGTGTTACTGGCAGGGGACTTTAGACAGACTTTATCTGTTATCAAGAGAGGCACTGCAGCAGACGAAATTAACGCATATCTGAAAGCATCATATCTGTGGACCAAAGTTGAAAAGCTTTATCTCACCACACACTTGCGAGTCCAGTTATTCAGCGAAGTCGAGTCAGGTGCATATGCTCAAAAACTCCTCGAAATTGGTGAAGGCCGTCTAGAAACCGACCAAGAAGGCATGGTTCTTTTCACACACCAATTTTGTCATGTTGTGGATTCGGAAGACGAGTTATTGCTCAAGTTTTTTCAAATATGCAACAATACATTCACGACGAAAATTGGTTGTGTGAAAGAACCATACTGGCACCAAAAAATGAGACTGTTACGAAAATAAATAAAAAAATCTTGGATGAAATGACTAGCGAAACATCAGTGTACAACTCCATCGGCACAGTCATTTCATCCGATGACACTACGAGCAATCCCGTGGAGTTCCTAAACTCTTTGGAGCTATCAAGGGTGCCATCCCATTAACTGGAATTAAAGGTAGGTATACCCGTTTTGTTAATGCGCAACTTGGACGCGGCAAGATTATGCAACGGTACTCGGTTGCGAGTCACCGAACTAGGAAGGCATATTGTGAAGGCCACAATCTTAACTGGAGAAGCCAAGGGAGACAATGTGCTTATACCATGCATCCCAATTATACCTAATAACTTACCATTTAATTTTAAACGTCTGCAGTTCCCATTAAAAAGTGGCATTTTCAAGGACTATCAACAAATCACAGGGTCTAACCTTAAATACATTTTAGCACGCCATGTTTTTCCCACGGTCAGCTCTACGTTGATTGCTCACGTGTTTCTAAATCGCAAAATCTGCATGTTTACGCTGAACGAAAAATTCGTTTAACGTAGTTTATAGGAGTATATTGCAGAAAATAGAACCCTAAAAAATATAATTATTACTCATACAAAAGAATAGGCTATCATTTGTAAAAATATATACGCAGAAATGATTGTAGTTTCCTAATTTACTATCAAATAATTTTGTAATTGTCGGTTCCCAATTTATGTAGTAGTGTATCGCTGTAAAAACTAAATCGTACCCGGGCGAAGCCGGGCTGGGTAGCTAGTTGTTAATAAAACTAAAATCTACATACATAACAAGGATGATAATATTTACTATGAGCAAAGTTTACATCTCTTTAATGCCACTTAGCAGCGACGTATTGGGTGTTGCGCTTGTGATGGTGAAGTGAGATGAAGATTGTGCACTGGTGAAATGCAAGGGTAGGGGAAATGAGAGAACTCCGAGAAAACACGCCAGCTAATGGAAACGCTGACCACGTTCCCTTACGCAAAATTATTTGTTATGAGACAGAGCAATAAATTTACTTACAGCGTCTATTCATTTGACGTTTGCTCTCGAGAAGAACTTCAGATTCTGAACCTGATGTTTAATTCTAATTAAAAACTCCATTAAGTCTGTACATTGTAGCATCAAATTTATCGTCGAGAGCCCAAAATGTAAAATATACTTCTCCGCATTAGTGCACCTTTCTCAGCTCAGTTTGTGAGCTAGCCTGCCTAGTACGGGGAGTGTCTCGTTACACATATTCCAGTTTTATATCGTGTTTCAGCCTGACACCCGGTACTTTGCTACAGTTTATTCCTAAGTTTGCCTTCTCCTAGCACTGTTGGCAGTCATAAACTAAATCTGAATTATAATGATTTTCATCTTCTGCGCGTTTCGTCACCAGAGGCGGTTGAATGGCGTCAATATCACGTGACATGCCTTATGTTTACGTTTGGCTCTACGACAAACACGCGTTATTGGAAATAAGGTGTGCAACATGATATCCTAGCATTAGCATTACAACACTGTCAATAAATAGTGACCACATATCTTTAGAGCACTTATTTATTTAAACACTGTACTAGCATCAGTCAAAGTCAGCTGTTTTGACCGTTCTAATGGGGAAGAAATAACTCTATAATATTGCCACATAGATTGTTTCTGCAAAGCTGGTTGCACCTCTCTGCTTTCTGCATTAAATCCCTTCCTCGTTGGTAAAAACCACCCAAAAAGCTTTGTGATTGCTTTTGAAGCTTTTTTGCAGACTATCACCCATTACTCAATACGAGATTTTCTGCCTTATTTGCAAGGGTATTCTGTGTGTGCAGCAGTAATCTAGCATACGTAATATATATACACTGAAGAGCTAAAAAAACTGGAATAGGCGTGCGTATGAAAATAACAGAGGTATGGAAACAATCAGAGTAACGCGATGCGGTCGGCAGTTAGATCGGTTAC
This sequence comes from Clitarchus hookeri, assembly GCA_002778355.1. NCBI lineage: Eukaryota > Metazoa > Arthropoda > Insecta > Phasmatodea > Phasmatidae > Clitarchus > Clitarchus hookeri. The sequence goes on from NQII01003197.1 coordinate 203,743, forward strand.
TGCTGCTACAATGGCCGGTTATCAAAATTTAAGTGAGTTTGAACGTGTTGTTATAGTCGGCGCACGAGAGATGGGACATAGCATCTCCGAGGTAGTGATAACATTTGGATGTTTGCGTACGACCATTTCACTAGTGTACCGTGAATATCGGGAATCCGGTAAAAGTCACATCTTCGATATCGCTGCGGCCGGAAAAATATCGTAAAAGAACGGGACAAACGACGACTGACGAGAATCATTAAACGTGACAGACGTGCAACCCTTTCTCAAATTGGCGCAGATTGGATTTGTTGACTGCCCTGCAGGATTTATGGTGTTGGATTGCCTCCTGCATACCTTCAGACATTATTCGAGTCCATGCCACGTCGTCTTGTGGCACTTCTGCTAGTTCGAAGGGGCGTAGGGGCGCTACATGACATTAGGCAGGTGTACCAGATTTTTTGGCTCTTCAGTGCAGTTTATCTCTGCCGGCACGAGCACGCATATTTTTCGGCAAACCATCTCTCCATCTGTGAGACGAATACCACTTCCTTGAAGAACATGAGTTAGTGCTTTCGTAACTAAACTAGCTTTCTCAACATCCGCAATTCTCCGACGGTGTTTTAATTGTGTTCTGACAGAGTAACACACTAATACTTGAAGCGCGAACCTAATTTTTTCGTTGCTTTATTGCAAAGCTGTAGCGCAGATACACTTCAAACCAATAATTGATCACTTAAAGCGGTCACTGCTAAGCAGATATTAATTTTTCTTATTTAAGAAATTATGCAGCCCACAATAAATCGACTATAAATTTTCGATAATGTCAAGACCAGCTATTTAATATTTATTTACATAGAATAACTATTGAAAAAGATGTACTTTTTTTAAAGGGGTGATGTAAAATTTTGAAATAATGATAATTTATAGCATGGTATAGTTAATTTGTTAAATACAAATACCTTTTGCAACCTAATATACTAACATCAATGCAGTGCTTAATAGCCAGGAGCAGCTACACAACAGTTTAAAATATAATATGAACTAGCTGCAAAGCAAATTGAAGCAGCTGAGTCAGACAGTAGCCAGCCAAGTAACTAGCCTACAGACAGAGTTACCACTGTCTCAACCCAGTTACGACATGAGGTTGCCAATACAAGAAGGGAGTTGGAATTTATTAAGGAACAAGACGCCATACAGGCGAGTGAGAATAAAGCGCACTTTACCGACCTCTAAAAACGCACATACTGTGGAGCAAGTATAGTATCAGTAAAAGAGCATTGCGGCCGAGATCGACACTTTCGACAGGCATTTGGAAAGTGAGTTACAGAACATTGAAAAGGCAAGCCATTTGGGAAGGCAAAAGACCGAGGCAAAATTTAAAATGCTCTGCGAAAAACTCAATTTTATTGAGGACCGTATTGATCGAGTCACAGTTTCAATAAGGGAGCCTAGGCCGACTGAAACAGCACACACTGAAATGCAGCCCTCGCGTATAGCCACGTCATTGCTGTAAAACATATCTAGCTCAGCTGCGATTCCCACCGAGGCAGTGCCACAAAACGTAGCGCACACGTGAGCACGCTGTTGCATCACCCGTCTAAATTGTGGGTGGAGCAGTTGCCACGTTTTGAGGGTAGGGTTAGTTAAAATCCTATTAATTTATTAATAAGGTTCGAGGAGTATGTGAGCGTATTTGGCGTTCCTGATGCAGACATGCTGCGATACCATAACCTCAGTTTGCGTAGCGCAGCGTACTACTGGTGCATGATGAAAAGACTCAGAACTACCACCTACACAGAGCTTAAGGACACATTTGTTGCGCATTTCTGGAGTCGAAAAATTCAGGCAACTTGTGGGCACAGTTGCAGTCGGAAAAATTCTTGCCTGGGAAAGGGTAAAAGTTGGAGACTCACTTTTCGAAGACGTACGAAAGGTCACGACATATGGACCCTCCTATATCTGACGAGGAATTTGTGGATATGGTACTAAACCAGTTACCATACAGGTACCCGACACACTGGACAGGAAGATACCCCAGTGATATTGCGTCATTCAGAGAGGATCTACTGACATATTATCATATAGGCTACAGAGGCAGCAGAGTAACCGAGAGTCTGGCTACTCGGGTAATCCAGACCGTATTCCGCCTATGTATACAGACAACATAGAACCAGAACAGAGAGGGCCGCCGAGATTTGACTACCGGCCACGTGTTCAGAGCTACCAAACAGTGCCTTATCGACCAAGGTATCAATAAGACTGGAGTGGCAACCCACAGACGTACTGAGGCAGACACTACGAGTCTAGAGGAGTCTATATAGGAGGTCGTTGGCGAGGGCCTAGAGGCCAGAACAGCGACTCTGATCAATCATAGTCTGGTCCAGCTGCGCCAAGTAAACAGCCAGATCAGAGAGAAAGGCAGTTTAGAAATGATGACTCTCAACAGGGCAGAACCCTTAGTTAGGACAGACCTGCTCCTTGCACAGCTCAAACACCACCCAGCGGATCAAGAGGAAATGCGGATGCATAGCAAGTGAGTGCAAACATGGTACAAGGCACTCAGACACAAAATAACCCGGTTTTTTCTGTAAACCCAGGATAGGGTTACTTTTTCAACCAAGAATCATTAGATCCACGAATACCGGGCATTCGTACGCATTTCACTGAGTGTTGCTTGCGGTACCAGTAACGATACAAGACAGCAAAATTCAACTTGGCAGAACAGGAGGTTAAACTGTTATAGGTCAGTGATGTTGAGGCCCGATCGCTGACCGGCACACTGTCTAGTTAACCGAAGGGACATGTGTTATTAATGATGTGCATAATACTGCCGTAAAATCAGTTTCTGACCCCAAACTACAGGTAGTAGTAGTACATACAGTGATCTTAAGTGATACGGAGCGGAAGTTTTTGTTAAGTGAACCGACAGAGAAAATTTTAAATATTCAGGAAAACTGTTGCCTAGAACTCATGTTAGCAGTCTGGAATTTGCAAGTACCAGCTCTATTGGCCAACGGTGCTGAAGTAAGTTGTATTTCTAAAGATTTGGTTAAAGCTATTTTTAACACTTGCTTTATATAACCTACTTTTTCAGTACCACGTTTGAGAATAGTTAAAACTTCTTCTAAGTCAAATCCAGTCGTTAATCAACAGGTACTTCTAACTATCGAGGGCTTGGGAAATGACAAAAGAGTAGCAGCTCTTGTCATTAAAAGCCTTGGAAAACCACTGATATTGGGAGATGAATATTTGACAAAGTACAAAATTAGCCTAGATTTTGGAGTCTTGCTTTTAAATACTCAAAAGGATTACCTAAGCAAAGTCGCATCACCAGAAGTATGGAAATACGCAGATAAATTTGTGTGCTCGCTAAGAAGTGAAGTTAGTCCTGCAAATAAGTATTTAAGTACTTAAGTTTTAGCCTTACCAGGCGACATATACCCTGCAGTGGCTAGTGTTGGTGCTATCACTTGAAATAAAAATCAGATGCTAGAACAATTACTCTCTGTGCAGGAATAAGCTGTTTCAGGCAGATATACAAGTTGCACCAGGAGAGCCCTTTCACAGCCAGTCATACCCTATCCCCACAAAATATTTGGCCGAAGTAGAGGAATATTTGAAACTTATGTTGTATTGTAAAATTATCAGGCGCGGCACTGGTCCTCATTCCAGTCCTATGATTTGTGTCCGGTAGAAGGATGGCACCGGCCGGCTGTGTTTTTATGGCCAGTTTATTAACAAAATTACCGTCCAGAGCAGGGAAAGTCCAACGCACCGTGGCGAACTTCTAAGGTTATATTCCAGATTTAAGTACATGGTTACAATAGACTTGACACAGGTTATTGGCAGATACCATGAACGGAGAGCTCCAGCCAATTCATCGGTTTTTGTTTATGTTTTTGAAGTTTTGCCGTTTCGTCTTTGTAATGTGGATGCTCAGATTTCGCGCTGCTTTTGCCAGGTCCTATGTGGACGATATTCTAATCGCGTCCAATACTTTCGAGGAGCATTAAAAACATATCGATACGATACTTTCACAATTAGCTGCAGCAGGTATGACAGTAAAGCTTCGCAAGTCCCTATTTTGCAGAGAGGAAGTGCCATTCCTTGGCCATATTTTAACACCGGAAGGATAAGAACCGCACCTGACAAGCTGACTGTCATAACAAAATTTTCCACAGCACATAATTTAAAACAGCTGCAAGCTTTAATGAGTGTTATAGGATTTTAACGTAATTATGCTGACAAAGTGGCCAGTTATGCCCTGTCTATATTTGAAATGCTCAAGAAAGTGGTTGGTTGGGTTTGCTCTGAAGTCATCAGCAAGATTTCGAAGCAGTTAAACAATAATTTTTGTACGAGCATGTGATTCACCATCCCATGATAGGAGCTGCATACTACTTGTATACCGATGCGTCAGCGTGTGCCTTAGGGGCTGAGCTTGCACAGCTCGACAGCGAAGGGAATAAGAAGACTAAAGCTACGGCCAGCAGGACGCTGAGAAAATCGTAACGGAACTACACAGTTACTGAGAAAGATATGCTGGTAGTAGTTTGGGCCTTACAGAAATATAAATACCTACTCTTTGGAGAGAAAGTTGTACTTCAAACTGACCACCAGGCCTTACTCAGTTTGAAGAAAGGCAAACTTTTCAGAAGCCATTTAAAAAAGATGGTCATTCTTAATACCGGAATTCGATATTTATTGTCAACACATTAGGGGGCCTAATGATCGAGCCGCAGATTGCCTAAGTCACATACCAGACGTTGAGCCTGCACACGTCGGCAGGAAGCGTAAAGAGTTTTTTGTTGCTCCTGTTAAGACTCAATTAAGTATAGTAATTAACTTGCATAGAAATTTCAGCAACGTTTTTGAAGAGCATAAGGCCGACGAGTTTTGCAAGACTATTTTTGATAAGCTAAAGCAGCTACCGCCAGAACATGAGTTACATAGAATAAACGTTGTCAGCAAACATGATTTATTGAATTATCATAATGCAACCAGGGGTAATTTTGAAGACGAGTGGAAGCTTGTTGTTATACACTGAGGCGACAAAAGTCATGGGATAATTCCTAATATCATGTTGGACCTCCTTTTGCCCGGCGAAGTGCCGCAACTCGACGTTGCATGGACTCAACAAGTCGTTGGATGTCCCCGACAGAAATATCGAGCCATGCTGCCTCTATATAAAAAGTTCATAATTGCGAAAGTGTTGGAGGTGCATAATTCTGTGCACGAACTGACCTCTTGACGATGTACCATAAATGTTCGATGGGATTCATGTCGGGCGATCTTGTTGGCCAAATCATTCACTGGAATTGTCCAGAATGTTCTTCAAACCAATCGCGAACAGTTGTGACCCGGTGACATGGCGCATTGTCATCCATAAAAAGTCCATCATTGTTTGGGTACATGAAGTCCATGAATGGCTGCAAGTAGTTTCCAAGTAGCTGAACATAACTCTTTCCAGTCAATGATCGGTTCAGTTGGACCAGAGGACCCAGTCCATTCCATGTAAAAACAGCCCACACCATTATGGAGCCACCACCAGCTTGCAAAATTCCTTGTTGACAATTTAGATCCAAGGATTCGTGGGGCCTGCACAACACTCGAACCCTACCATCAACTCTTACCAACTGAAATTGGGACTCATCTGACAAAGCCACGGTCTTCCAGTCGTATAGGGTCCAACCGATACAGTTACGAGCACAGAAGAGGCGCTGCAGGCGATGTCGTGCTGTTAGTAAAGGCACTCGAGTCGCTCTTCTGCTGGCATAGCCCAGTAAAGCCAAAGTTTGCCACACTGCCCTAACGGACACGTCCGTCGTACGTCCCACATTGATTCCTGCGGTTATTTCACGCAGTTCTGCATGTCTGTTAACTCTGACAATTCTGCGCAGACGTCGTTGGTCTTGGTCATTAAGTGCAGGTGGTCGGCCACTAACGCTGTGGGAGGTTATGCCTGAAATTAGGTATTCTCGGCACACTCTTGACACTGTGGCTCTCGAAATGTTCAATTCTCTAACCATTTCTGAAATGGAATGTCCTATGCGTCGAGCTCCAACTACCATTCCGCGTTCAAAGTCTGTTAATTCCCGTCGTGTGGCCATAATCACGTCAGAAACCTTTTCACATGAATCACTTGGCTACAAATGAAAGCCCAACCTATGCACTGCCCATTTATACATTTTGTACGCGATACTACTGCCATCTGTTTATTTGCATATTGCTATCCCACGACTTTTGTCACCTCAGTGTATGTAAATTACAACAAAATTTAGTATTGGACACACACTATTAGGCCATAGAAGCATCAACAAAATATATAAAACATTTAAGATACAATTTTATTTTAAGGGTTGTAGCATGCTGGGCTCCCACCACACAAATACTACCATTTGTAGCATAGGAGAAACTTGGTGGAAATAACCAGAAGCATGCCACAAATAGAAAGCTCCAAGGATATAGTTGTGTAGGTATGACCCAATGTAAAAGTACAAGCAAAGTGGCTGAACCAAAATTCCCTCTCCACCACCCTTACACGTAGATAAAAATTATAATAATGTTTATTATGATATACAGCAATAAGACAAAATGTGATTTAGAATAAAAAGAACAAAGTGATTGATAAATAAAGTACAATTGAGATTCGTGTGACGAAAATCATAATTTATTTTAATAAGAGTGATACATAACAATAAATATTTCAAATTTGTAACAGAAATTATATATATATATATATATATATATTCTCGTTGGTATAAAAAACTGCTATAGGAAAAGTTTTAGTTTTTTTATGAAAGCAATTATCGTTAATTTTGTAAAGATCCCACAATAATAAAATTAAAATTCAAAACAAAAAAATATGGCAAGCCATAATAAGACCTTTTGGAGGTTACGTTCCTTTCTTTTTAAAATAATAGTGCTCAAAATGATATTAACAAAGAATTACAAAATATGCCGAATCAAGCAAAACTTTTAAGTTTATAAAAGATGGAGTTCAAAATATCATGGCGACTTGATTGCTGTATTTCATGCACATGACGTAAATAAAATAGAGGTGGCTGGACTTTCCTGAGATGTGGCCCATCTTCGGGACATCTCCCTTGCCAACGCCAGCATAAGTGTTACTTCTTCTTTAAAACGGCATCAAGCATCAAGAAGACGCAAGGCGACTTCAAAGAAAGTCTGCCACACCTCGGTAGCAAGGTAGAGAAATGGCCTCAATACAGTATTTTCCGACCCAACAGGTCGACCGCTGTTCGAAGCACACGATGATTAGACACTCGTTAGTGTACACGAATTTTATCGTGGCAGCTGGCTTGCGAGTCAGTTTGCCTGTGCAACGATATCGTTTACACCTGTCAAGCTTGTTACTTTGGACATTTTTCGAAGTGCCAGTGTGCAATGTCACACCAGCAAGTCTAGCCGCTACAGATTGTTCAGCTTGAAAACTGTCCCTATCCTACCACTCCCGTTCCAGAGCAGCGGCGAAACTAGAGCTCACGCTGCCAACGCGCCATGTTCTCCTCGCTTCCCTCCTCAGCGAGCTACAGTGGCATGAACACCTACGGCACGACGACATCCGAGTCCTGCCGAACCAAGCCGACTTCATTGAATCAACCGTGGCTACAGTGGTAGCGCTAGCGATTATATCTCTGACACAGGTATTGGAGTAAATATTTGCATTTCAGGGTGACAGATAACGATTGATTTTTAACCGTACTAATTTCACGCTTGAAGGGTACATTTGTGTCATATGAATATGTGTTTGCTGCTTTGAATTGTGATTGGTTTAATGGTTTTTTCTTCTTTGTTGATCTGCTCCTGAGATATTTATTTATTTATTTTTCCAGAGAATGAACTATGACAGATGGGTGGATTATATTTTTTTCATATATATTATGTTGGTATATTTGCATTTTGATTTATCGCAACATTAAGTTTTGAGAGCTTTCACTTAATATACAGCTCTACAGATATTAAGAAAATCTAGGTGGAACTACATTGTAAATTTATTAGTGATGATTTTTCCGTCTAGAAAACTTTCCTTAAAAAAAATTAATAATATAAATATTTTTCTATTACTTTTTCAGTGTTTTTTTCGCCAATTTTTTTTCTAAAGTTAGACACGGTTATTTGTTAAAATGAACCTAACTTTCATACATGGATATTATAAAAATAATTTACCGTAACAAAATATCATAAGTGTACATAAAGGTTGATGCATAAATATTTAATTTTTTACATGCAAAAGGAAGCAATTAACATAGTAAGAATGTTTTCCATTCATTGTCAACCTTTTGCCCTATAAAGTTTTAAAGAGAACAGTGAGGTAGAGAACACTCCAAAGGGGTGTAGAAAGAATGTCACACAGCTAGAAAAATCCGTGTAGCATTAGTTTCGACTAAATTAGTTGGTCAATCAGTTTTGATTTAAAGAGCGCCAATACAACCGTACTCCTATCTACTACTTAATTTTAGCAAACACACAACTACAGTCACGAAATATCACTGCAGTCGAGTGTCTGGCTGGTGGGGAGCTTTAATCCCAGCGCCCACACAATTCTTGAATTATACTGCCGGACAAAAAATAGCGCTAACAGAAGGCTGTATTGGATGGTACTGAAATTTTCAGAGGTAGTGATACAGATGAGTAATGCACGTGATCACAAAAACAGAGCAGCAGCACAATAATATGGATCTGTGGTACGCAGTCTGGTCATTTTCAATAATGCGTCGCAACCCCTCGCACTGTGACATGATCTGACAAGGAGTACAGCAGACGCCGGATCTTGTCCTGTCGCAGGCGGGCCCACTGTTGTTGGATGGTGAGTTCCAAATCCTGGATACTGAAGCACGGTGGCAGCTGGCGTTTCAACTGGTCCCACGTGAAAAGTGTTAGTCTAATTTTATATCTGTCATCTGTGAACGTTTGACGGGAATAAACCCGTGAACCCAATTTCACCCAACCCGGTGCACATACAGTGCTTAACTACGAAGGTCATACGACTTTTATCGTATTCTACCACACCGTGTGCTTTTTTCCAAAATTATGGCCATTTAATATTTAGAATACTATTTCATATCACGATGACCGTTCTCTTTAACCACTTCTGGCCAAATGTCGTATTTTGACAGTTATCATGTTAATACTTAATTTAGCAAGCTATATTTTTTTCTGGTCCGCCATCAATGATAGAGTGTAATACATGAAAACGCTAAGTTTCGCATCATAGCTCGTAAACTATCGAGTGGATTTCTGCCAAATTTCGCAGGTAAATAATTATATTGCAGGTTATGTTAACCTATATGAATTAAATGGACAAGACATTTATTTTCAACGTAATTTGGTATGTACACCACACCGTTTAATCGATTTCGACCAAACTTGGTATGCTTAAAGTATCAACTTGATACATTTCGTATGCTAATACATAGCCTCTTTTGTCCACCATTTTATAAGGTAGTCTGAAACGAAAAAGTAGTTTTTTTTTACCGTATCTAAGGAAACAATCAACAGATCCCTACTAAATTTGACAAACAAGAATTACCATGATATGCCGTGAAAACACGTATGCTTTAAGAAGGTCAGGCATTTATCTTCAAAATGGTGACCATATCCATATTATATGTTAATTTGGTATTCATACCATACGTTTTAACCAATTTCAAACTGAATGTACAGAAGGTATCAACTAGAAGCATTAAAATAAGCATAAACGTAACATTGTTTGGCCACCTTTTGTAACCTATTGCCACATGAAAAAAAAAAAGTTTTTGTAATGTACGCGTTTATGCTAATACATTTATGTTTTAAAAATGATTTAAATTTATATTATTTTCATAAGAAATTAAATCTAAATTTCATTACATAAACACAGTAATTAATTTTTATTTTATTTTTCACATAAGTAATGCAAATGTCACAAAAAATTGATTTATCATTTCCTAACATTTTTGGAAATTGTTTTTATTGAGAGAGAATAAGCGGCATTTGTTTATATATTAATATTTGCGTGATTTACAGGTAGCTCAGTATTAGAATCGCTTCTCATAGGACCTTTTACAAATTATTTTTGTTCGGTAAAATGTTTATTTTTAAGAAGGTTTTGACTGAAAATAAGCACCATGTTGGATTTCTACGATAGGCCCGGCTGGACGTGTTCGTCCTAACTGGTATATTTTTTTTTTTTTAAAGCCGAGTAAATTATCGTTGCCGAGAAAAGGACGTGTAATATACGGGTCTGTTTTTATTTTCAAACAAATAAGAAGGCCTGGAAAAGTTTTTAATGCATAATTTAATAAATTATAGTTTGCAGTGTCCGTGACCTTTGCAATGCACATGTGGTTTGAACTTTATTCCGCCCAGAGGCCCGTGATCCTTGAATAGAAAAACAACCGAATCAAAGAAGGAGATCGTCCATCATTGAACATGAAAGTTACAGGATTTTTGCAAGATAATTTGGAAAGGATTTTTTTACGTTTTCTACAATTTTACGGCAAAAGAATTCTTGCACACATATATGTAACTGCGTTCATGTAATTTATTTCATTTCTGAGCAGAGAGTTATAGTTTAGTTTTAATTATTATTTTAACTAATTAAAAACATTTTTGCCCACAAATCCTTAAGATAAACAATTGATATGCCCTCCTAAATGAGTGAATTTTACATGCAATTTCTTTTAAGCTTTTCATAAAATCAGAAAAAGAGAGGAAAAACTGTAACTATTTCAGTATTTAAAGAGCTAGTGTTTGCCAAATAAAATTTGGAACTTTTGACATCTAAATCAGTTTAAAGCTTCCTTAATTAATTTTAAAATTTTTCATTGTTGCTTTGATTTGCAAGTTAATTAAGTTGAGTTTTCTTCGCTCTCTGCTGGAATGTTATTTAGTTTCATTTTTTAGTTATTTCTTGTCACTGTGTTATTTTACCTTTACATGTGCATCATTTATAGCCGGGTAAAGCGATCAAATTTCTTCCAGATACTATACCTATTGAGGAGGATCTTTGAGAAACATTAAAATATAAACTTTTTTTAATATGCAATATCTCTGAAATGATGTAACCAATTTCAACCAATCTTTGTATGCTGGCAGATGTCTAATACTATGATATGCCATTATAACATCTGCTTTTTAGCCTATTTTTCGAAGGAAAGAAAAGCTTATGAGATAACTTTCCTGTATGTATGTCCGTGTGTGTGTGTATCTGTGTGTCTGTGTGTATGACTGTGTGTATGTTTATGTGTGCATGCGTGTGTGTGTCTGTGCGAGTGGTTGTCGCCCCCTTTCAATTTTTGAATACGTTTACAGAATTTCACCAAACTTGGTACACGTATAGAAATTAGTAGGGATACCTGACTTTTATAGTTTTATACCACGTTGGGTACTTACTTTCAAAATGGCTTCCATTTAAAATTTGGGGTGATATGTCATATCTCGGAAACCATTCAAACCGATTCAAACCAAATTGTTTTATTCTAACAGAGCATTTTGTAAGCATTAAATTTTAAATGTACATTGTTGTTAGCCCGCCATTTTGGACAATATCACCAAAATAATTAATAATATTGAAAACTATTAAACCAATTCTCACCAAATTTGTAAGGTAAGTAATATTATTATAGGCCAAGTAAACATAATTGATTGAACTTGAATGGTTACTTTCTATCTAATTGGCGCCCATACAAACTTTCTTTTAGGTTTATTTTGTATATCTGCCGTACCATTAAAAATATTTTGACCAAATTGTGTATACTGAAAGTATCTGTTAAGCGAATTATATACACCAACACATAATCACTTTTGTAGACCATTTTGGAAGATAGCATCATTCGAATAAATCAATTTATTAAGTCATACGTCGGTAAGAAATTTACCTATTCCTACCGAATTTGGTAAACAAGCATTACTGATGCAGATGATGGAAATAATATATTTAAGCATGCTAGACACTTAATTCAAAATGGAGGCCATATAGCCATTTAAGTTTAGAATTATGTATCGTAGAAATTATGTAATCAATTCCGACACAACTTTGTATTTTGGCAGTAGATATTACATATATCAGTTGTATATATACAGAGCTTATTTTCTCCATCATTTTGTAATATAGCGCCATGCGAATAAATAATTTTTTTATTTTAATATGTCGGTAATTCCCATCGAATTTGACAAACAAGTAGTACTTCGACAGATGGTACAAAATTGCATGTTTTAAGTACGTCAGACATTTATCTTCAAAATGACGGACATTAACTTATTTTAGCTTTAAATGCTCTATCGTGGAAACCATGCAATTGTTTACAACTTATCATTATATGCTGGTAATAGATATTACAATTCTCAACTGTATCTATGCCAAGAATTTTTGTCCACCATTTTAAAAGATAGCACTAAGCGAATAAATAAAGTTTTTTATGGCATATATCAGGAAACAATTGACTGGTTGCTACAAAATTTAGCAAACAAGCAGTACTGAAGCAGATTATGTTAATTGGTATGTTTTAAGCATGTCAGATACTTATTGGTGCCAGTAATTTAGAGGTGAGAGGATGTTTTATAATAAGCTATGCTCAAAGGGATATAGTTTTAATTTTTTTAACTCCCAATACAGAATTGGCTTTTGTAAGGCGAATAAAGGGTTTGGGGGCAACTTAATGGCCTCCGTGTTTTTTTAACGATACTTTGTACTTTAACTTTAATGCTGTTTTACATGGAAAGTGTGTTCATGAATATATCGAGAAGTAATTAACCTACAAGGAAACACCATGTGCTTAAATATAAGTCTCAAAAATCCGCTTATATAAATGCGTAGCCCTAAGAAATACCCAGTAAGCAATAATTACACATATGGCCATCTATAAACATATAAACAAAATTATAATGAAACCAAACTTTCTTATTGTGTTGCATTCTATACTCGTATTTCGAAGTTATTTCTTTTTAAATAACTTATGAGACATAGTGAAAATTCTTTAAAATTTCCGTTGCTTCAATCTGTAAAAATTGGGAGGGGGGGGGAAATTGGCATTGTTGCTTTAAAAGTTAATGTTCTCGGAAGTTACCCCTATGCTTAACAAACACGGATATACTGTTTTTAATGTGTCCAGGGATTTATCACTGGAATAATTTGTATGAAATTTGAAATCTTACATCAGATGCACAGAAGTTAACATTTTATACATTTATAATTGCTCTAATAGTCCTACTTGTACACAAAAATTGGTGGTAATCGCTTAATAAGTTCCTTAAAATTGATTTTCATGACATAAAGTTACTATTACATGAATGAATGAATGATTAATTTGTGACTAACAATAAACCAAGTTAAGTTTGAATTGTTAAAATTGTTATAGCGGTGTTGAAAATTTTCTTTTAATATTAAAATTATACCGTTTTGCATATGACTGATTCATAACTGAACTACAACCAATGTTAACTATATGTTGTTAAACTATCAGTATTCAAATTTTTGTAGTGATATTACGTCTCCTGAGATATAATAGAGAAGCTCCACCATTCAAGCTGAACTGTCTCCGATACTTCTGACAGAAAGATGCTGTACATAGGTGAATTATAATTATTTTCAAATTGCATTCTTCTGTCATACTAATTATAGTTCATGCCGGTTATATGGTTCATGTGAGACATAATGTAAAAAAATAATTCCAGATTACCATTTTTAAAATAAGTAGTTAAAGTTATGATTAAAAAAATATATAAAATTTTGATATTTTTACCAAGCGCTAACAGTTAGTCGAGCTCGGCAAGTTTTGGAGAAATGATTAAAAATAGCTACTAAATTCTACGCAAGCGTATTTTACAAGCACGATAATGGAACATTTATTATAATGTCTGTGATATTTGCACCTACTACCGTACTCAGTTTCGAAAAAAAAAACTATGTTTTACTGAGTACCTTTAAAACAAATGGAAGAATAAATAATTACTTGAAAATGACCGCTCTTCACAAATTATCAACAACCTAAACGTTTCTTACTATGCCCTGGGGCACGTTCAATAACATTTACATTCGTGTGTTTGTAGAAAAATTAATATTTTACGTTTGCATGACATGCTGATAACTGCATCATTAAGAGAAAACTTTTCTGTACTCTTAACGACATTCATCTGCGTCTTGCTTCTGTGTAGGTGTACACATCCGGTAAACATCTTGTTGCTTGAATAACTGTAAAAATTTAAAGATAATTTTTTTTGTTTTAATTTTAGTAGCGGTAACGACTTCTTATTTATACATCTAAGTGTAGGGCAAAACCTTATTTTTGAGTTTATAAATTTCAATGGCCCCTTCAATTAAAAATTGGAGATTGTTATTATTGAGTGTCACGATCTTAATGATAATTGCTTCAATTTCGTGGCTGAAATGGGTACGCTTAAAATATATTATCGCCAATATTGTTAACATTAATATTCATGTTTAATTACATACAGAGTTATTATTATGATGGTCTTTCTCGATGAAAATTGATTTGCCAAATGTACTTTCTGAAGCATCGAGAATGGAAATACGCTTGGATTTTGATTGAAAATATACTCTTTATAATATATTTTTTCCACTCAAATAAGTATGTCCTAGCAAAATAGTTCGCAGTTATACAACTCTATACGTTATTATTCCATATGCAATATAATTGTACGTTATTGAAAATTTTGGTAGTATATGTACTACTTTTAACGAGTTGTGCATATTGTACAGTCGGGTGCTCTGCTCCTACGGTAGCCACTCTCTTTCTTCCTTAATAACGGCAAAGCGAGATTTAACATCCTATTAATTAAATGGCTGGCGTTTTTGGAACCAAAAGCAGTTAGTTGGTGTAGCCCACGTACTTCTTGGAGTTGCAGTTATAATGGTCAGCAGTGTAGTGATTGAGTGAAGATATTAGGACACCTCTTAACATCAATATCTTGAGAGCCGATGAGGGTGAAGTAAGATGTGTACGGAGTGGCGCCGGAATGAAAGGACGGGGTGAATGGGAGATCCCCGAGAAAACCCGCCAATCAGCGGCATCGTCCGGCACGATTCCTGCATGCGGAAATCGGGGAGAAACTCCGTCGGGAATCGAACCCAGTTCGCCTATGTGGGAACTGAGTAGTCTAACCACTACACCATCGGTGCCCCACAACAGCGTAGTTCATTAATATTTTGATCTACTTTTATTGACGTACTTGATGTTTCAAAGATTTAGTTAACGTACTTCACACTAAATGAATGTGGAATGAATATTTGCTGTTCAATGTATTAAAAATCATGTTCTATATGATACGGCGAATATAAAAAAAATCGGTAAATGCTTTCTAAAATTTTGAATTAAGCTATAGGAATATTGCGTAATGTTCCGAAAAAGAAGAGCCAGTATACGGCAATATCCGCCACGTTTCCCACATGCGAAAATCCGTTATGGTGTCACCGTCAATCAAGCCCTTGTCACCGTAAGGGAAAGGAGTGAAATGCCAAGCATAAACCTGCCTCATGGCGGAATAATAAACCGGGCAGCAGTGTTTGCTATCATGAGTTTCGAACATTTTCGGTAGAATTAGTGCCGGATTTAACAGCTAGCCATGGGGCCAGTTATGAACTATTTAACTACAATTACATTCCCTATTGCTGCAAAACCTTCTGAATCGTCAACGTTGAGGCAAAACTGCGAACATAAATTTCGGCACAATGAGTTGTACATAAGCCAACTTCGTCGTTTCAATCTTTGCAGCACTACTGTTTTATAAATCAACATATTGGTGGGGACTGTGAACTCACGTAGTGAATGAGAGACGAATACAGAGTATGCAGAATGGGGAATTTTTAAGTACAGAACTTATCTGAAATCTTTAATAGCTGTCATGAAGTAAATAGCAGCAATGGTATTTGCTGTACAGAATTAACGTCGCAAATTTTCCAGCTCAGTACGACGTGGCCAGTGGGCGATTTAACTTTGATAACCGAGGAAACCCAATAAGATATAAATATGAAAAACATACTATTTCAGTTTATTTTCGTGTGCTCAAGTGACTGGGGCTCTTCGCAGACCCGCCTGGAGCGATAATGGTTGGGTGTCTGACGTGTTAAGTGTGCATTCACCAGCGGTTTTGTTTTCGCGTTTTAACAGCATTGGAGCATTCACATATTTTCGTTGCCTTGCCTATCTTGTAGGCAGAAATAAGTTTGGTTTGCTCGGTTGTGTCGTATCACACTGCTTATTCACTCAATAACATCTTTGTTGTTTTCGTTATTTGAATCACGTTCGTTATCTAAATAATGTGTCGCACCTGCACTTTCAAAACCGAGATTTCGATCTACATTCTATAAATCCAATATAGTTACATGGGTGACGTAAATCCTTATCCTAAGAGCCCCAAGATGACGTGGAGGTAAATACCCCGCAGAACTATCAACCTTCGAGCTCAGAGAAAACTTTTCATCACTACTTTATCGCCCAGGTGTGACTGTAGTGAATCGTCATGCTGACATTGCAGTTTCGTTAGTTTATCATGATACTGCCTTATCTTGACGATTACTGCGTCTCAGTGCACTTAGTTATTACCACAGACCGTAATTTTGATACTTACTCTTTGGAAGAACTACACAGAACAAAATTGATGAAACCGTTTTCTTCATAGCTATCAACAACTATATTGATGTGAGCTTAGTTGCTGGTAAAATAAATGTTATTTAAACACAATCGTAATAAATTCTCTCGCCAACTGTAGTTTTTATAGCGTGGGGATATCATTTTTAATATCTTTATTTAAATTTTCTGTGTGTTTTCGTATAGTTCTACTAAATGGGACTGTACTTTACTGGTGACCCAAAATATCGTAAAATCGCTCACCAAAATTCAGTAAAACCCCTTAGCTTCAGTTTCTATCTGACAGAATAACATGAAGCAGTTTGTTAATATTTAGACCAAAACAAGGATACCGGAAAACCCTACTAACTTGGCGATAACGACCGAATATGAACAGGTATTCTATAACGTATGAGTACTTCGCAAGCTGTGCATTATATAATACCGGAAAAAAGAAAAATAACAAATAAATTTCTTATCTCACGAGAAGGAATATTTAATCATATCCTCTACAGTCAGTTTTCCGTGCAAATTTGTACGCGTTCTCTATGCATGAGTGTATCAAGTCTGCAGGGTGCTTCGAAACAACGTATAATTTCATTGTGTATACTTCTCTAGCAGAAAAGTAGGCCACAAACTGTCGCATTTAGTCCATTCCCAGTTACTTCCAACTTTTTTGATGTCCTGCTAAAAATCAACTTTCAGGATATTCCTCCGCCTCGTGCAAACTAAACTTAACAAAGTCTAGAAAATGCACCAGACACAACGCACCACATTCATGCGCACTCAGTGTAATCATGTTTTCCATTAGAACTACTATTTCTTATAGGAATGACTGACATACTTATTTGTTCTCTGTTTTGGTTCGTATTAATTATAAATGAAATATTATAATTTATGAATTGAATATTTGTAAACGTTCAATTGAACCAAACGTAAGGTACCTTTATGTTAACACAATTATAAACTGCTAGTGCTACATGCCATATTTACGGAAAAACCAAACTAGTCATAAGTGGGGTGATTTCTCAAATGTTTGCTCCAAAAATAGATTATAAAAACGAGTGTGCAGTTAAAGAATATCATACTGGGAATTGAGGTTTAATGCTCTTTATAGAGTTGGGCAAGGGGTTTCTCCGGTGTCGGAAAGCGGGCCTGACGGCGTTCAATCCAGTCCCTACACATGCTCACTGGGAACAGATCCTCTATCGTGCTGTAGACTGTTCACGGTAAAGTGAGCACTTTTGAGGCCCTAGTTACTTTTTATTTTGAGTCATTCTTTATCCTTTAAGCACCTTTTTAAATAAATATTGCCATGCAAATAATAAAGACAGTGTGTATATTCTGCCGCACTCGGATTTTAATGTCTAATGATACAATAAAATACATTTATGGACTGTTATTTCAGATGAGAGGGCTTCGAAAAGTGCTCACTTTACCGTAAATAGAATAAAGCAGGAATATTTGACGAACACCTTGAAGAGTGAGTTCGGTTGCACTAGCGGTATACGGGAGAGCAGTACCTTGTTGGAATGGCACATATCCCTGTTGGTGTACGAATGGCAGCAAAAGGATTTGGACGTTGATATACCGTGCGCTGTTCAGTGTTCCCCGCACTTTTACCAGAGGCGAACGGATACGGCCGCCTGTGGCTTCTCTCGTAATGATTCCAGGTGTTAGTCCCGTTTCTCGCTGCTCCATACACAACAACAACACGGCAAAGGTGTTTCTGTGTAAGTCAAGTAAGTGCAACCGACAGAAGATTTTGAGTTAGGATTTTAAACTTATGGAAATAGATACGTACGTTTCGAAAGTTGTATTTAGCAGAGTCAGCTCTCAATAGTTGGCGACATCCGTTTTAGGATTACAAAATGGGTGACGGCAAGTCTTCTTCTGGCTAAACGGTATACAAGACCATTTGCGCAAGAGTAATATAATGTAATCAAATACTACTGCTGGTGAAAATAACGCTTATCCATTAGTACCTCTAGGTGCTCCATTCTCGGCACCACTAACAGTGAAGTTCACGGTGGCGAGGCCTTTAAAGGAAATCTGTCTAGTGACAACCGTGAGCCTAGCGCAGATTCAAGAAAACGGTTCCGGTTTTCCCTATACAATATCTCTGGTACATTAACTGTAATATGTTATGCTGTAGCTTAGAGTTCCAATGTGGCCACTATTAGGGCGAGTACTCACTAGCATCCATATGTCCTCATAAATAAAGGCAACTGTATGCGAGGTATACGTAGAATATATGCAAGCTGTAGGTGGAAAGTTTATCAGCCTCTCTACAAACAACCCATGTACAGTTCACAGGCAGTTGTATGTGGGTTTTTGTTTCCCGGCCGCGATGGAAAACACGGGCAGGTGTATACTAGTGTGAGAAAGATAAATACATTTGTACGTGTGCTGCGACTAACCATGGTGTTCCAGCCGACCAGCAATCCTACTCTCCACAGGCAGTTGTGAGGTAGTTATTGTAACGCATGTATTGGTTCCAATGGGCACTAGCTGGTAAGTGCAAGACACTCTTCCACTTTTGAAAACATTGAAGGGTTGCTTATTTGGTTTGACGCAACATGTATAGAATATAAAACCAGAAGAAAAATAAATTAATAGTATAACGAAACTCACGGAGATGTTTAGTATGAGTCCAGCAGAGGTGGGAAAGAAAGTTAAATGTCTGAAAACCAGTTTCGTTTGGAACATAAGAAGCACGACTGAAGTGTGGGCGTTGGGCATTCGTCCGTGACAGACAACTGCACGTATAATCTACATGAGCCTGCATACACCCTCACGCACAATACACCTGCCTTCAGCAATATGCATGCGAGCAGATGACTGCTAGTGAATACTCACCCATCTGTCTGTCTCTGCTACCCAGAACCAGGCGTACGGCATGTGCACCTTCCATTGAACAACAGTGTCGTAATCGATGCGCTGCTGCTTACACTTCTCGTCAAATGAGTTATATTATTCTTGGGAAGGGTTTACCGGCCTTAAAAGACCACTTCATGGCCTCACACAAACTCCTTCAATTGAACAGATGGTGTATTTATATGACATTTGTCACTACAAAATTATCCTACGAATTTAATGGCTATGGTATACAATGATCACTTCGTTAGTTTAAACGGACTGTGTCCACTGTTGAACACAAGTCAAATATGGTATAGAAATAGGGCATCATAAACAAACAATAACCACTGAAAAATACGACAAAGATCTAGAACACAACAGGAATCCTAGCTATCAATATATATAATCTCAGCAAATAAAAACAAATCTTTTTTTATTTCAACCGTTTAAATACCGACCACAAAATAGCGATCGTAGTTAAAAAAAAATATGGCAATAACGATAAGGATAGGACATACACAATAATAAAAATAAATATTAATACAAAAAAGTAAATCAGAAAAAAAGTTTAATATAAATGAGGAAAACACACGCAAACTAGAATACAATAGTACGCCAAAGGCGACACGAGAGTACACAAAACAAATAAATACACACATGATTTTTTTTTGGTGAAATATTTTATTGTTGTCACTTGAAAATTTTTTGTGTCCTCTAAATTTGCATTATTCTCACCTCTGTTAAATTTTATTTCTGATTTAGGTTCTCTAAGTTATTGGTTTAAAAAGTTGCTTCAAGGACTACGTATTGTCTGCGTGACACTTGAACGATAACCTGCAGTTATTAATGCATTTACGCAAAAAAATATGAGCTTGAAACAAAAGTTAAATAGGTACAGTAAATTAGCTTTTTTTTTTTTTCCATATATGTATGAATATCTAAGTTTATACAATATGGTTTCCATTTCAACGCTTTAAAAAGCCTACCATTTTATCCAATTTTCATAGGGTCAAAATAGTGTCAAACACTTCATATACACTTATGTCGGTCAGCATGATCCATAACAGTACAGAACAGTTTTTCAAGAACTGAACGATCAGTTGCAGGAATACAGTGATCATTATTCTGGAATACTTTGTCGAAAACATCAACGAAGAATTTATTTTGTAATATTTCAACACAAGGAACGTAAATACTTAAGAATCTTTTGATTGTACGGGAAGCCTCTATCACTGTGCCAGCGTGGTGATTCTGATCGTTATTATACGAATTTGGTTATACATTCTATAAGTAACGTATTCCTTAGTAAGTGTAAGAGACCTTGCATGGATGCATTGAGTAAAACTTTAGCATTTATCATTTGTTATCACGCCTGCACACAAGTGCGTTGTGGAACAATTCTTCCATTGTTTTGTTTCCGTGGGGTGTAGGAATTAACTCCGGACATTCTCATCGACTGAAGAGGTTGTAAACGGTTTTTTGTATTTTGCGTGGCCCACGAATTGCTTATAGGATCAGCCAAAATCACGATTTTGAACGGTGAAGTACCTTTTGTTTTCAGTTTGTGGCATTACAACTCGGTAAGAGGAGATGAAATAACATGTTAGCGCACTTATTTAGTCTGAGCCACTTGGTATTGACATGTCTAATGGAAAAAACTACCCATTCAGTGTTGTAACAAAAATATGGTTAATGCACAGCTGACATGCGCAACTCACCTCATATTCTCTCTACTGTTTTTAGGCCCACTCAATCTGATTTCCTGGGAGCATAGAGGGAAAATGAGGGAGAGTGCGCTCTCAAGGTGCGCGTTAGCTACTGCGTGTCCCAACATTGGGCTGCTTCTCTGCCAACACTACTATCATACACAAGACACTAAAAATTAGCATCAGTGATAGCTTAACTGTTCGGCCAATCAGTTAACAGCACCTTACTTATTCAACAGTCACTTCAGTCGATTTATCTGATGAATTGGTGAAAAAAATGCCAGTTTACCTTCACTCATTGATTCAGCGACATTTTAATTTTATTTAGCAACCATTTCATTCCCTGTTTTTCAGTGATTTGATTTTTGACTGATGGATCAGTTAAGCAAGGTGTATAAAATTAAATAACAACGCATAAACTAAAAAATCTAATAATTTTTAAAGGTGAGTTTCGTTTTTTATAATACCATTTTACTTGGCAACATTAACATTCAGTCTTCATTTCGTTTTCCCGTAATTGTTATAGCGCTAGGTTTGAAGATTTAAATAGATTCAAATTTGTGAAATAAGTTCATTCATACGCACTGTTCGTTTTAACAAGCGTAATGTTACCAATTAAATTAAAAACGAAAAGAAAGGACAAAAAATTTACAGCTATATATTTTTGACAGACAAATATCATACCTATATTTCCCTCTCTCACGCTCATCGTTGGCTTATTGGCTCAGTTGGCATGGTAATGGTCTAAGCTAGGTCCTAAATATCGCAAGTCTTTTTATTTTATTTTTTAGAATTACGGTAAATTCAACAATATGAACAGTGACTATTGCAAATATGTATACTTATCATAACTATTTGTCTAAATTCATTTGTAACAATATCTAATTCGCCGCATGCAGTTGGCTGTCACTTAATCAATCAGCGAAGTTGTTTCACTGTAACAAAGATAGGATTTGAGGTTAGAAAATTGTTAATTTATATATGAGCTTTTGAGAGGTTTTTATACCTGATCTAAATAACTATTAATGGACTTAGATTTAATTAAAACTGGTCAAAGTGTTTTATTCAATAAAAGTACCTGCCTTCTGAAAAATGAGATGTACACAAACACGTTCTTCACTATTGACCGTGTGACAAACAGTTTATTTTTGACGTGAATAAGTAAGTGTTGGGTACATGCGCAGAAAACGATATATCGTCCTACTTCAATTTTAGTCTATGCCTAGGAGCAGGGATGGCTGATGAGTTCTTGTGGTACTGTGTATGCAAGTATAGTCAGGACTCCGTTACGACTGATGCATCACAATCGCTATTTTAAATCAATATGATTGTAATGATCCAGTGCGACGTTATTCATTTACAAGGTGATGGCACTTATATTAACTAATTTTATTGGGGTTTTATTTACGATGACATTTCCGGAGTGCACATCTTTGGTGAGTACCGGTGTGAGTATTCGTATCTTCAAAGCAATATTCCAATGTTTGCTTGGTTATTTACTTTAATATTTTATCTGGTGATTAACAGTTCCGGAGTGAAGAAATCTTTCCATACTGTTCAATAGTTTATAACTTTGTGTTCACGGTTTGTGATAATTTTCCGTTGCAAACGTCTAGCGGTAGTTTGACGGAAGTGCATCAGACACCATCAGTTACTGTACAAATAGCTTCTACTGTACAGATAGTTCTCTTCTCAAAATTAAATATAGTTTCATAATGTCTTAATACTCTTGATTACATTTCTGTTACTTCAGATTTAGTAGCAAATAATTAACTAAGTAAACAAGCAAAATTAGTTTTCACTGCAAAAATTATATTTTAATTAAGTGCTTAGTTGAAACGATTAGCTTCAAATAGTTTGAGACCTATCCGTTAGAGATCACTAAAACAAGGCTTTGCTTTTCTTCAGTGGTCACGTGTCCCTATAGTCCTCCTCTGCTCTCTGCCTGGGATGGAGTGTTTGAAATTAGTGTTGCAACAGGCCTGACAAGACGGAAAATATAACAGTATGCAAATTCATAATTGAAACATGATACGAATAATAAAATTGTGATAAATTTACATTCAAACATGGCTTACATGTTAAATGTGCAATTACTGCTTTCTGATTACCATGCTCTTTCAGCAAATAATAAACGTAGATGCTCAGTATTCAACTATCGCTCATGTAATTATGTGACTTGGTTTAATATCACGAAATGTACATTACAGTCACGGTATCGTTCTAGTTACATAGTTACGCGATATTGTTAGTTGCGTAATGATGCTTATTTATAAGAAATTTCTATTTACAGCGTGACGTTGGGAGATTGGAAATACATTAATAGTGAGCATATTGTGGCGTTGTGTGGTTTTGAAACTGAGTTATAAATCCTCGCTAACAAATTATTGGAGTACTTGCTCACTTTCACATCTATCGCAGCTTTTGGTCGGTCAGTGTAAAAGGATATCATTAGAAATTAATTTGCTGCAGAAAAAGTTATTTCAGAGAATGTTATACATAAAGGAGAAATTTTCACATCGTCCTCTTTAAATGATGCATTTTTCATGAGCTGTAACGTGCTCAATTTAATTATGAGCCACTGTTACTTTCTCTTCGCATGCTGTACGTGGCGACTGGAGAAAAGCAATTTCCACAACGCCACTTATAAGGCCACGACAAAAAAGCGGGTAGATTCTTACGAGCTGAAAGAATAAGTTTCCCAAATTACAAAATACCGCAATGTTTTAGAAGTAAACCAGCCCAGTAGAAAACCAAATAAATGTATGCTATTGTCTTTTAATCTCATAGCTGTTATTTTGTTCCAAACTCTTTATATACATTTAATTTGTGTTCATGGTTAACTGAACCGTTATAAATGCTTGAATTCATTTCATTTTTGTTTATTTCGACAGTTCCAGTAGGTACAAAATTTACGATAACGGGATAATATACCGTAACTATTCGTCATCGTGTGACATTGTAAAGTTTTAGAAACTAAAATATTGTATTATTTTGAAATCTTACATAAATGTAATATTTACAATTCTTTTAATTAAGGAGATAACATTATGATAAATTCTGTAATTCGTTATAAATATTACCGAATGAATGCAAATACATAAAAATATATGTAAGAAAATAGAGACCGGGATTATTTTTTAAGATTTTTAAAAATGGGTTACATCAGCGCTAAAGGTTTGAAGTATTTATTACAATGTCTTTAGAAGAAAAAAGCAAGCTTTCTTTTCATTGTTAAACTGTGAAATACAAAAAGTTGCTTATCTGCAGGCAACTGCAGTATGACAGTGCATTAACTTTTATTTTGTTGGCAATATAAGTAACCTGTGGTAAATTGCGCTTTAAATGAAATATAATATTGATTGAAGTTTATTTTACCTATACTCAAAAAACGCAGACTTGTAAACAGCATTTTCTGTCAAACTGTTTTATAAAATTAGAATTAAAATCGTTGCCTCACTGTGTAAATTAAGTAGGGTAATCACACATTTCTTAAACAACCTTCTGTTATTTCTGTATGGGTTGCATGAATTTTCTCTCTTCGTATAGCGCCATGGGTGTCACATTTATAAGATTCAGGATAAGTCACGTAAATTTGATTAATTATTTGGTAATAAAGAGCTGCTAATTCAATGCCAAGTGATCAGTACGTGTGAAAAAGTCTTCAAAGTCCAAGTTTTCTGCTATGAAAAAAAATTAATTTCTTGGAATTACGCCCATATCGTACTAGATTTTCTAAGACACATTGAAGAGGATTACTTTTATTATCATGCAATGTGAAGGTGCGTGTGCGTAAAATACGGTTCGTGGTTTTGGCAGAGTTGTTTACTTATCTTTGAGATACTCTTCCAAGGAGATCAACACCTTCTATCACTGGAATATCTTTTGAATATTCTGTTTGGAGTAGCGTGATGGCGATGAAAATGGACTATATCACGCAGAATTGGGGTCTTCGGACGATCGTAAAGGACTTGGGTACCGTACCATAGCCAAGTTTGGGTTTGGGAAGGGCCCTACTTCAGAATTATTATAAATAAAATAGATACGTACAAATATAATTAAACCAGAAAGTAGATAGTTGCATTTACTTACTATCAGTAAACGTCCGTGCAAAGTATTTTCCTTAATCATAGAAAATAAATTTTCAGTGTTGCAAAATTTGAAAATTATGAACACGAATTAACCAAATCTATTTTGGCTTCGTAAAAAAAAAAAAAACTTTTAAAATGCCTGCTGTGGCTTTCTTTCCTAGAACAAAAACAGAACGGGATATCTGATGCGTACGCACAAAATATTGATATATGTAAACCTAGACCTCATAGTTATAGATACATAGGAGGGAAAATCTTTTTGAGGAGCAAAGCGACTCAGCCTTGGGGAGGGATAAAGGTTGAACTTTAGAAAAACAAGTCTTAGCTAGCGAGTCTTTCACATGTTCTAAATTTTACACATTACAGGTTTTTCAATGTTTTGGGTGGAAATTGTATGTATGATGTTTTATTCGTCTTCAGCAATGGCCCTGCACTTCTGGGCCACCTCTTTCGCTACGGCACTGCTTGGATTCAATACTTACGTGGGAGCTTGAATCCACGCGGGTCTATTTGGTGGTGGCTCGAAGGTAGGCGGTTTTAATCAGAGATTAGAGGACAGCATAACTCAATTTGTGTCTCCTTATTACGAACGGTTGGTGTTGAAAACTTGCAAGGGACCATCTTACACGACCTGGGTGGCATGCCATTACAGCTGCGATGATCATATCATCCTAAGTTAAGTGGAAGGTTAATCTTTTAGCAGTTCTTCGTTTGTATAAATATGATTTCCTTGTTGAGTTATTGACCAGTGATGCTAAGAACATGAAATATACAGCTGGTTTTAGACCAAATGGTACAAACGTCGTGTGGTAGTTCTTTATGCAAAATAGGAACAAAACATAATACGACTTATAACCTAAAGTGTATGCAAGAGGAGTAGGAATGATTTTATGAACATAAATAAGAAACTACCTGATATTAAATAAGATATTTTACATAACATTTATCTCAACGAAGCTGTTAAATATGTGCATGTTTTTTGGTAATATCATCCCTCTAATATATGTTAAATTGGGCGTTACATTATTTTAATGTTCCAAAATTTGTAATCATGCATTTTAATCGATATTTTTCGACGAATTAATGACTATCATGTTTAGATTAACAAAAATGGTTGCCTTGGTGTAACGTTCTTAGGCCATCTGTTCTCTTCGAGATTCCTTTTGTGTCCAAATGTTACTTTATAACGCCTTGCAGCTCTGCAACCTGTAATGTTTAATTGAAGCGGTTTGTCTACCACGTGGGCGCAGTACAAAATTACCTACGCCAGTGCACTGTTGTTGAGTCCGCATTTAGGCCCCGTATGCCGTTTCAGTCACACATGCATCGAGTGACAACAGCAAAACAACGTTAATAATAATAGTAATAACAAATCAAATAATACATCAAATGGCATAGTACAATACACATGTTTTTTTTTAGAAATACTAGTATTACAACAGCTATCAATACGGTTATTGTGTTAATTACACTGTACATGTTATGATAATTGTTCAAAGTGGCAATCTTTGATGTCAGCGCATAACTGGCAACGCCGCAGCAAGGATTGCCAGGTTCTTCCCAACATGCCTGGTGTGTTTCGAATTAAGTTGCAGGCGTGCATGATCCGCGGCAGAAGGTCCTCTTGTCTTTCAACGGGGGTTTTGTACACCAAACTCTTTGAATGGCCTCACAGTAAAAAAAAAATCAAGCGGACTTAGCTCAGATGAGCGCGCAGGCCTTTCTATGGGGCCTCGATCGCCAATCTATTTGTTGTCAAATGTTGCGTTTAAATGTGCCCTTGCGGTGGCGCTGCTATGTACTGGAGCATCATAGTGCTGAAACCACAGGTCACGTCTGACAACAAGTGGTACATCTTCCAATAACACAGGCGATCTCTCAGACAAAAAATTACGGTAAAGAGTTCTGGTCAACCGATTAGGAAGTACAGTTGGTCCTGCGAGGAAGAAGTCATTGATGATGCCACACTGCACGTTGATTGTCGATCTCAGCTGGCCTGCTCGTACAGAAGTAGCATGCGGATTTTTCTCAGCCCAGATGTGTGCTAAATGGCTATTAAATATCCCATCCTGTGTGAAAGTTGCCTCGTCAGTGAAGAAAACCAAATTTCGTAGTTGCATATAATAGCACGTTGTTGCAAAAAACGACACGCAAAATTGACGTCGTCTTGGGTAATCATTCAGGGACAAATATTGTACAAGTTGTAGGTGGTACCGCAGATGCATTTGCTCATGGAGAATGCGCCACGATGTCGTATAACTCGTCATAACAAATTTGTAATTATATGTGTACTAGTCGAAGCTCATTACTCACAGCCTCGAGAACATCATCTTCAAGTGCAGGTGTAGTCACGGTCCACACACGATATTCTGTCTTCTTTGCCGGCAATGAACCGATGTCCCGAAACAGCTGGTGAAGTTGTTGGAACTTTTTTTTTGCCGAGATGACGACGAGGCGTAAACCTCTCTGCGTACAGCCGTGCTGATTATCTAACGTTGCAGTTAACAGCACTATACACTAAATACATACCGGCGAGCTGTAGCGAAGTGTACTGTTTAATTACACTTATCAGAACACACTGCCACGCGCACACTACCAGCTATGCACAACATAAATTAATCGATAGCAAGCTCGCAATGATAATATTGGGCATACCGTCAACATCTGGATTAGTTAACTTTGTACTGCGCCCGCGCGGTAAACAAACGGCTTGGATTAAGAATCTCAGATTGCATATCTACAAGCCGTTGTAACTCAATGTTGGACTTAAATGGGAATTTTAAAGAGAACCTATGGTCTGAGAGCGTTACACCAACGCAAACTATTTTGTTCATCTGAATATGATAGTTATTAATCTGTCAAAATATCTACTAAAATGCATGTGTACAAAATTTTGAGCATTAGATTGATGTCACGCCAAATTTTACTAATTTTAGAGTGGTGATATTAAGAAACAAAAAATACTACATTAAACCTCTTGCATTAAGGCTGCGTACCTCCCTCAATCATCATTTTAGGCTATAAGTAGTATTATTTGTATCATCCCATTTCGCATAAAGAATAACATCACGACGTTTGTTCCATTTGGTCTTAAAAAAACTGGTATATAAAGCATGACATAAATATATTTGCACTCCTAATACAGTTTTATAATTAGATCGTAATTTAATTAATTTTTAATATGAATTAATAATAAGCATACTAAAAATATTTTTAATATGTACACTTGTCATGCTAGACATTAGAAGTGTGCGGACAACGCTATTTCAAAGACAGTACTAGAAAATCATCTATTGTCCTAATATGTAATGACTACTTCCTTATATGCTGGGTTAGTTCACAAAACAGCCATGCGCTATATATCTTAATATTTTATTTTCATAAATGTTATTATATCGCCTATATAAACATGTTTGTAATAATACGAAAGATAAAAAAACGTGTGGCCACTTTTTTCCTAAACGGTTGGGTTTATTTTCTATTTTCACATTAAATTGAAATTATTTTCTGGTGAAAATAATAAAAAATGTTTGTACAACCTGAGTGCGTAAAGTATTTGTGACACGTATTTCTTAATTGCCAGTTATATGAGGCAGAACATCTATTACAATTATTTTGAATATCCTGAAAAATGTTATGGTCATTCTAGCTATTACAATAACATTTACATTAAATTTTATTTTCTAAATAGCCAGATCTGTGCCTTTGTTGCTCCCAAGCGTAATGAATAATTTTCTTGTAATTGGAAGAATTATTATTATTTTTTGCAAATTAATGACAATTTAAATTATTTAAATAATATGATATTTGTTAACTTCAGTCTTACATTTTGTCATTTATTATATTCTCCGCATTAAGAATGTTGCTTCAAAAGCGTAGTTTTGTTTTATGAATATTAACATCGCATTGGTTTAAAGAAATTTAAATTCAACTTTTCACATACACACACGACGCTCGCCTTCAGACGGATGACATATTTAATGTGCCTGTGTAGCTAGCGCGAAACTTTTCTGTTGGGACGTTATACTAAGAAAATAGCAGAGGAAAGCCAAATATCCACAATAATGGCATTGTCGTGACAAATGAGTGTAGCCAGCTCTATGCTAGGCTGCCTTTGCTTATATACTCCTAGTTTGAATAAATGAACTCAAGTCCAGTCACAAACATAAAAAAAAAAAAAATTACGCCACGTTTTTAAAAGAGATTAATTAGATATGGTAAAAACCTGCCAATTAAAGAAGAGGAATATTAAGGCCTTGAAAATGATTTTTTCGGTGCATTTGCGTCAAATTAAATTCTTTCATTTCTCTAATTTATACTGAATAAACTAAAGACTAAGTTAGACCTATTTGTGTCTTCTACTTAATTAATATGACCTACCATACTACAACTTCTTCGTGCTTGTTTACATATTAATTTTCAACATATGCAAACATTAAGCTTCCTTTTCAAAGGGAAGAGAATCTTATGAGATCACTTTCCGGTCTGGGCGTCTGTGTGTACATGTGTGTGAATGCGTGTGTTTGCGTCTGTGTCCCCTCCCCCTCCTAAAATATACCCTACTCTAGCACTACTTGCTTGTAAAATGTGGTGCGAATCAGTTGATTGAGATATGTCATGAAAAACTCAATTTTTCATCTGACGATCTTCATGGAGGACAATAAGGTTTTGTATTAGCACATTCAACGATTATAACAGATATGGTATACAATGTTAAGTTAAAAATATTTAAACAGTATCGTAGGTAGCAAGTGTTATAATATTCGCCATTCTGAAAATAAGTGATTCGCACACTTAGAACATTAAAATATAAGTATCCTGCAACAAAAATTAAATTTTCATACGACGTGAATTTACCTTCCTTGGTTTGACTCAATAATTTTTTTCCATGGTGTATAATTATTATATTTTCTACGAAAACTAGGCCTATTTTCTGCAGATTTGCAAATAGCTTACCATATTGCAGTTTAGCCAAATATGGGACTTCGGCGACATGGTTTTAAATTAATATAATAATGGAAAAGGGCAAAAAGTGCAAAAGAACAAAAAACGAAGTTTACCTATATAGTAATCCTGTATAGACAAAATCTGGCATTTCTGAACTCATTGCTAGTTGCTATAAAGGCAAACATTTTGATAAGTTCCTAGATAAATTATATGTTATAGCAACACACATGAATTGAATACAGCGGTTGTTACTTGTCTTGGTCCTTTGGAAAACTAAAATATTATTTCTATGAGTTTTTAATCGTGTAGTTGAAACATATATATATCACACATATTCCGCCTGTCATGCTCGCGCTTAAAAAACTCTGAAGTCTCTTTGGTTTTTTTACGTTTCATAGTACGTAAAACGACGTGCAGTGACATTTATGTTATGTAGTTGCGTGGTAACTGTCACACTGAATCGCGAGAGCGTAGCATCACCGCATGTCACGGCAGAATCGGCGAACTGTCCAGCATTCTGTCCCAAGACCTGGTACAGGAGGGAGATGACATAGAGATGCTGTCCACGCGATAGGGAGAAGTTTGAAGTTCTCACACATCTCGATTATTGCAGGTCCACTGTCGGGGCCTGTCGTTTCCTACAAAACAAATGAAACAAGGAGTATGCTCGTACAGGCCGTACAACCTAGGAAAGGGCTTCAGACGCGCAGCGATAAGCCGCCCCATTCCTAACCCATTTAAGTGGTACTCATGCGCTCATTGGTTGTGAATGCGTTGACCAAGTTCACACAAGTAGCGTTACGGTAGGCCATGTAAACTTACGTGTTTTAAGTGGCTCAAACACTTATTTCCCAAATGACGTCCTTGTAAATATTTCTGTTTTGCAAACACTGGCATTAAAAAAAGTAGTCTGATTACGCCCGAAGTTGATGCTCCGAATCCGACCTCAGTAATGCAGTGGTTTGCACGCCAGCATATGGCGCGGGGTTGTCTGGGCTCGAGTTTCGGGTAAGACACGTGTGTATTTGTAATTTTCTCAGTGCTGTTACATATGTTTCTGGCTTCATCTCTAATGATATTACTGTAAACGAGACGTAAAACTTACCTACAATCTAAGATTTTCAGAAGTTAAATAAAATCATTTGCACCTTTGTAGAGGAAAGTAAGCGCAACAGATATATCAGTAATTCCTTGTTTTAAAAATCACACATGTTGAACCAATTTTAATATATTTTAGTTCCATTATAACTACTTCAGAATAATTGTACAAGCACTTTAGAGCACTTAATATTTTATTATAACCTCAAATCATATTCATGTTTTTTAATAGTACCGTAGGCAGAAAAGGATTCAAACGTTGGAACACGGAGGGTGCCTATTGCGGAGTTCACATAAGCACTCCATTTTGTCACTGCGGGATTCTAAATAGCCCATAAAAACGCAATAAATAGAAATGCAAGGAAATTAAGTGGCAAGACGGTTAACACGCTGACAGGTTTATTCCTGGTGGAGAACATCCTAGCACGTGAGAAACCTGGTTGACGAGGCCAGCGATCCATGAGTTTTCTGTGAGTGCTCCCCCTTTTGCTATGCTCCATCGCCTCTCCATCACAAACTCATCTCATCTCATTCGCTCTTCCGGCTGGCTGAATACTCAGTTCTGTCTCGCAGGTGCCCATTATTCCCTTCGGGCTGGACCGTACAGGAAACATGTCGTAGAATGCACATGCTAGCTGCACAGTAACCAATCTCAGTGTTCAAACACTGGACCGCTTCTATGACAATACCAGTATCAAAACAAACGTCGGAAACATTCGAGGTTAGAAAATCGTTTATGTAATTAAGTGTTTCGAAACAATTTTACATTTCTTCTCAACTAGTTTTAATCAAAATAGGATACACTCACTTTAATCGGAATATTTTTTCATATAAAAGAGACGAACTGTTGAAAAACCTTGCTCAAACAAGCACGTAGATATTTTGATATTGACGTTTATATTGGGGATGGGTGAGTTATTGTTGGGGAGGAACATAGATGAAAATTGGCCTACCTCATCTTAAGTCCAGCGGCCGTACATAGTTTTTGGAATTATGTTAGTGGACTGAGATGCTATTTTTGGGAAATGCGACGTTATGCAGTCGGCAACGACAAATCAGTGCTCTCTTTCTGCCAGTTACTGTGGGCTCCTGTCATTTGCGTAAAATTCATAAATACTGTATACGTTATTGTGGTTCATCCTAAACCGTAGTAATTTTTGTTTAGGTTAGAGTCGGTATGATACACTCCGTGGTAAAATGCCTTGCTATTTTACAGTATAAATGTAAAATAAGGTTAAATTTAATAAATGAAGTAAACTCCTAACACAAAATTTTTTTTTAACAAAATAATATTAAAAAATTATACCAATTTAACAAGAAATTGAATACTTTAATTTTTTTTTAACAACACAAAAATTATTACAGTACTTCCTATAGTAGGGTACTACTGGGAAAACACATTTCTAACTATATGTTATTTTCAACCCTTGCACTCTTTTTAAAATTAGTTTCAAAGTTCAATTTTGTACTTTAAACAATACATTTTTTTCTAAGACATTCTTTTAAGTTTCTATGATAAATCTTGATTCTTACAAACGCCCAGAAATTTTTTTTTTAAGTGTGGCCGAAATTATTCTACGAGAAAAGCAGTGAAACTCGTCATGCAAGAATGTTGAAGAATATGAAACAAAACTTTCCTTAACTAAACGGATGAGTAGAACATCAAGACTGCCAAGAAGTGGAGTAAACTCGTATGTGGGTCGGCGTAGCATTGCATTCTCGAGAAACAAGCGAACAGCTCACTAGAACATCACAGGCTCGCCATTAGTGGCACGGGTCCCGCGACAGGAACCGCTACACAATTTATTAACAAACCAATATGAAAAGATAAAACGGACTAACTAACACTTCCTTAGCGATCANAGGAACCGCTACACAATTTATTAACAAACCAATATGAAAAGATAAAACGGACTAACTAACACTTCCTTAGCGATCGAATTGAATAAATCAGAAGCACTTAGCCAGCAACGGACTAACTAACACTTCCTTAGCGATCAAATTGAATAAATCAGAAGCACTTAACCAGCAACGGACTAACTAACACTTCCTTAGCGATCAAATTGAATAAATCAGAAGCACTTAACCAGCAACGGACTAACTAACACTTCCTTAGCGATCAAATTGAATAAATCAGAAGCACTTAGCCAGCAACGGACTAACTAACTCATCGCAGCATGGTGGGCGAATATTTAGCAAGAGCATTTCCAAATAACTGTTACGTACCCACCATTGTACGGAGAATGAATATTGATAGTACACGACTCGTTCTGGGCGATTGTGTTCGCTTCACGTCACCATTCTAAACATAGATCATAAAGTGATCGTTAATAAACGTTCGATGAAAGTAAAGTAAAACATTTTATACAGAAAAAGATTTCGTCAATTCCTGCATTAAAATATTAGCAAATACATAATATGCATAATATAAAGAATTGCATCACCTTCTCAAAGCAAGAAAATACAAGGGCACAAATAAAATTTAAAAAACAAAGTAAACCAAATATTTTCATAATACGTTATTCAGGTAATGTTATGAGGTAATTACAATTTTTCATTTAACAAACACATTATGTTTATATGTAATAATTCTAGGAAGACTACGGGTCATTTGCCATAAAACCAGAAAAAGCGCAAAGATAATAAAAATTCAACAAATAAAAAAAACAAAGCGAGTGGCGAAAACAACGACACATCAGCTAGTCACACGGAGTTGAGAGCCGGTGAGGGTGAAGGGATGTGAAGATGGAGCAGCGGTGAGGAATGCAGGGGCATGGTGAGGGAAGTATTCGGAGGAAACCTGCCACATTTCTCACATGCAAAAGTCTGGGAGACTCCGCTGTGAACTGAACCTTGTTCGACTTGGTGCGAGGCGAGTAGTCTATCACACCANGAACCTTGTTCGACTTGGTGCGAGGCGAGTAGTCTATCACACCACCACGGCCCTCGTCACACACAACTACTCCGCTCGCAATCGCACATAGGATTGAAACCAGCCAGAACATAAAAAACAACTGAGTTCACAGTGACTGTTATATCTATGGTTCAGGTCACTGGCTTCAGCTTACAGCGCAAATTATTTGTAGTCCGTTGGGCGGTATCGCTTGTGTTCGCACCAGTGAAGCTCCTCCCAGACCGACCTTTCCCAACAGCTGTGCGCTGGGTCGCTGACTGTCACAGTTCCAGATAACTGGTACGTGTATCTTTGGGTGCTTTCACAATGCTNACCACGGCCCTCGTCACACACAACTACTCCGCTCGCAATCGCACATAGGATTGAAACCAGCCAGAACATAAAAAAACAACTGAGTTCACAGTGACTGTTATATCTATGGTTCAGGTCACTGGCTTCAGCTTACAGCGCAAATTATTTGTAGTCCGTTGGGCGGTATCGCTTGTGTTCGCACCAGTGAAGCTCCTCCCAGACTGACCTTTCCCAGCAGCTGTGCGCTGGGTCGCTGACTGTCACAGTTCCAGATAACTGGTACGTGTATCTTTGGGTGCTTTCACAATGCTNCAGCTGTGCGCTGGGTCGCTGACTGTCACAGTTCCAGATAACTGGTACGTGTATCTTTGGGTGCTTTCACAATGCTCACTCGTGCGGCCGGCTCTGTGCAGCCATGCGGTATTAGATTAATTACGTTTATCTTTTTTTGCCACCTGATGGCCGCAAGTCGTGTTTAGCCAATCACAACGCTTGTTTTTGTGACATATCTCCCAACATAAGATTAATTAAATGTGAACGATTTCACACAGAAGCTAAACAAGTAATATGATGGTTCTTTTTTGAAGTAAATGGGAACAAACAAAAGTCATACAATGTTAAAACAAAAATTGTAATTTAAATATTTTAAAAAGGATAATATATTTTTGTAAAATTAAAATACCAAGAATACAAAAAACGAACAAAAAATAATAAAACTAACACACAAAAAATTCTTTCAATTGTAAAATTATTTGATTATGAATACTAAGTGATTTAATAAGAATACAATAATTAAAACTAAGCTAGTGTATAGTATTTGGATTACTACAAATTATACGTTTTCTGCATTGTTATATGAGTTCGGGTGTGAAAACAATTAATGATGCTACCTTCTTGAAAATGAAGTAATGTGAAAACACCTATCAATCATTTACCAAGAAAAAATTTAAAGCACAATTTGTGAACACAGTAAACCTATACTAATGCACAACTGCCAACTGCCACCACTAGCTGCCTATTACTCGTTCTGGAAGAAGTATACTGCATATCTTTCTAACGGCCGTCTTAAACTCGCACAACATTGCCTACCTACCGTAATCCCAGCTTTTTTAGGCTGGCTGGAGCTGATGTATATGGTAATTGGTCATGCAGTTAGGGGTATGGTGCCCTTCAATTGCTTCAAAGTGAAGATTGCTATTCTTGCATTCTGTGCGTGCGTGTGTGTTTTACGCTATATGGACCTGCGCGTTACTCCCATGGGCAACACTCAGTGTAGCATTAAGTCGCAGAATACGGTAATGGACGATATTCGTCAGACAGTACAATTTTTGGGAGGGGGTGGGCTATGCAGTAAAAATTTCTGCATAGGACATTGCCAGGGTGGAAAATTAAGAACGTACACGTACGCCATGTCACGTGTGCTTGAAGGGATTAATGACGCCCAAGAAAAAAACTTCTCGTTGCAGGTCTCATTCCACAGTATAGCCTGTATCCAAGTCTAAGTGAATTTATGCTCGGATTTACAAGAGTACAGACATTTTTATCTGCACGCATTTTCTAGCTATTGTAATGACCGACAAGGAAATTCAGAAGAAAATATGGCTAGCTCACTGTTCTGAGAAAGCGAATCGGTTTCTCGGGCTCGCGACTTCAGAAACTGGCATTATGTCTTCATCGGTGGTCTGGACGTAAGCTTAACTGGAAGGTACTGCACGCCTTCGCAATTCCTCGCCCGTTGGCTCAAAACTATTAATAAACTTGTTGTATGAAATCGTCTAGTATTTCGCTATCTGCGCCTTTTTATGTCATTAGGATTTTTTTGTCGACGTGAAACGAATCTCTGCAAATGCGTATGTCAGAAATGATTCTTGGCTGAAACTCTAAAATGCTGCATGTTCAAGGCGATATACGATTACCGGCAATATAACACATTTCACGAGGCGATCATCAGTTGGGAGCGGTAGCACGCCCCAAGCCGCAAATCGGACCAAGTAGACCTGAACACCGTTATAACAAAGAAGGCGGTGCGTGAAATACTGTGGATTCGACGACGGACACCTTCGATAAGCACAGTCCGCGGGACGGACCTCATGTTGGAATGTGAGAGTAGATTTCTACACTCATAATAGTCATTTAACTTAACCGTATACAAGCAGCCAGTCCTGCGTCTGGCCCACGTTTGTTCAGATGTTTATTTCTACTTTACCTGGCTTAAAAAGTAACAAAGTAATTATTTAATTGAATACATTTATATATTCTGTTAAAATATATTCATTTTTAAATTAATTATAAAATATGAGTTAGTAAGCACTTCCTCCCCNACCCTTTAAAATTAAGATATATTCAAATACCTTGTTCTAAATATTGTGATGTATGCTGCGCATATGAACGTCTTGAAATTTCTGGAAATTTCAGTGACAGCGCCGAATCTGAATATTTTTATTCGTGCATTTATTGTCCCACCTCTGGAAACGTAGCTTACATACTAACAGGGCAGCAGATAGTTCCTTCCTGTTAAGTGGGGACATTTTTATATTCTCTAGGGCATGGTTTTTGTTTACCATTCGCTTTTCTGCCACCTTTATTAATTATTTTATCCAAAGTTAATGAAATACGTTTACCCTAGAAACGTAACTTTATTGCATAATTTAAGGAGTACTTGCTGAATATTGTAGCGAAAGTCATCGCAAAGGTTTCTGTGGGAGCTAAATGGTCACTATAGTATGGCCAAATATTTCCCGCTGTGGTCGTGCTCAGTATTATCATACTTATTGAGAAACTGCTTTCTCCTTGAGTTTAATTTGGTGAAGATGACGTATTATTTTGCACTACGTTACGTCCTTTATAAAGCTACAAAATGAAATAAGTTAGTATACACAGTAGTTAAAAAAGAAATATATGTTTGTTTTGTACAATTGTAAAGTATATATTTCTGAGTTTCAACATGGATAGTTTTACTTGTGTGATATATATATATATATATATATATATATTTATATATATATATACATTTGCTAGATTTTAGAGGAAATGATAATATTTGTCATAAGACTTTTGAGGAGCCAAAGTATTTGACTGACACCAGGAATGATACAATTTAAGAAATAATTCTAAATTATGCTGCGAATAAAGTCACTAAATAAATTTCAGTACAAAATATCATATGCTTTTGACGCTACAATAGTGTAGTGCAATAACAAAACATCAATACACATAGAATAAAAAGAACAAATCTTTAAATCGGAAGTATATTCTGAAATCGGGAACAACGCTACAATAACTCATAGCTGACTGCAAAAAGAAAACAAAAAGTGAAATATTGCTGCTGTATCGAACAAATCTCGCTTGAAATGATCATTTATTCAATATACCTACGCACACACACCATTAACCAAAAATTATTAAATTCTGAAATATAGAAAATATTATACGTTTAAATCAACCTACAGAATGTTCTCAGGCCGAATTCTAATTTCGGTAAACAAAAACCTATGTTATATTGCGTCGCAGGGTGATATATTCTAGCAGGGAGGTTTGAAGGTTAGGAAAATCCTCGCTGTATTCTTACTCGCTTAGCTAATGGTATACATAAAAAGGAATGCGAAATGTGCACTCAAAATGATGCCGGTATCAATAACAACCACTAAAGGTCCCATACAAAACCTCGGTAACCGCTCATACATCCCAAACATTAGTTAGTTAANATCTCGCTTGAAATGATCATTTATTCAATATACCTACGCACACACACCATTAACCAAAAATTATTAAATTCTGAAACATAGAAAATATTATACGTTTATATCAGCCTACAGAATGTTCTCAGGCCGAATTCTAATTTCGGTAAACAAAAACCTATGTTATATTGCGTCGCAGGGTGATATATTCTAGCAGGGAGGTTTGAAGGTTAGGAAAATCCTCGCTGTATTCTTACTCGCTTAGCTAATGGTATACATAAAAAGGAATGCGAAGTGTGCACTCAAAATGATGCCGGTATCAATAACAACCACTAAAGGTCGCATACAAAACCTCGGTAACCGCTTATACAACACCAAATATTAGTTAGTTTAGAGTGAAACAGAATAACACATAACACCAACGAGAAGGGCGGTGCCTTACCTAAATACGTTTAAATGAATAGTCGCCAGATTAAAATGTTACATGGATCAAACATTTTAAGATATTAATAATAAAAAATGTATACATAATTATTAAACTAATTATTTAATGTTATGATAATTATGTCAAAAAAAATTGTAACTTTCTAAGCATAACAATTTGAAAACTTCATCAACAAACAAATATAAGAAATTATTCACTGGAAAACAAACATGCAAACTTCAGTAAATCTCTAACTATAACTTAATGCCTCTTTCAAAAATTCAAAACAACTTCTTTCCATCATATCACACATGAGACTTCCGCGAAAAGAAACACAACTTGAAAAATCGAAGGTACAGCCGGGTCGCACAAGCCAGAAGACCTTAGCCTCACTTAAAATCGAAACATAGCTGAGATTCAATTTAAAAGTTCCCGTATCTACCTGAACTTAAACCTAAACCTCTCGCCCGGCGAGAGTGAAACAGCACTATCAAAGCCCCTTCATGTCATCCTTATACCCTGGTATCGAGACACTAACGGACTCAAAATTAATTTATCTGAGAGCTAAACTAGACTGTTCCCACCTCAGTAAATCACAGCTAGCTCTGATCGGGACCCAGGGCCGGGCAAAAGTCCGCCTTTGGACGACATTCCTCAGCTCGTCGTCGGCTCCGGTCAGCACGGTGCCCCCAGTACAAAAAGATGAGATCACCTAAGGAAACGGGGTTTCTAACACACTCGCGCGCACGTCGGTGGGGACAGCTGACCCAGCAGCTTAGTGAATCGCTGGCTCGTCAGCGATGCGTCGGCCTAATTTGAATTTCACAAGGCGGAACTTAAAAAAATGGGCGCAAACTATGTACAACTGTCATCAAACGGCTCCTTAGAATCCTCGGAACACCAGAGCACACGTGCAAACAGTAAACGGCAAACCGCTTTGTCACGTCAACCCCAACTTGCAAACCACAAGCATGCTCCCCTGCCCCAGTTAGCGAGCGTAAGAAATTTAAAAACAATAGCCCTCGGGAAGGCAGAAAAATTTCTGAATCGCGACATCACTCGCAGCTCACAAATGCTCGTGTCCTCACGAGAAACTCGGGAAATTGCAGTCATCGGGCGTGTAGAATGGTGTTACAAAGCTTTCCTTTATGAGTCAAATGTTCCCTCCGGGTGCCTTACGGGACAGGAGCAAATGTGTAACAAAACAGAAAAAGATTCCAAACTCGAAATCATCACAAAACTCTCAAGATGCGCTGCATCTAAACTACATGGCTAAATTCTCTAGATTGAAATACATAAAATAAAATACAATTCCCACAATATTAGTACATACAAATAAGTTTTGACATAAATTAATGCATGGACGTGGCCGGATATAACTCTACCAGGAGTGTAGGGTACTGTATCGTCCCGATGCTCGCTCGTTCCGTCTTCAGTGGGTATGCACAACAGATTGACTAGCAAGGACAGCAACCGCAACCACAGAAGTCCCTCCTCCAAAGTCACACCAACATCGCCAACTATACCCCAAGCTACTGCAACAATGAACATACATCAATTATCAACACTTACCTACGCAAACAATATGGCTATCCTGCCAGGTTACACTGGAAGTTCACCACCTATGGGTGGCAACACACTATTTTACGTCACTAAAAGGCAGTTTCAACAAGTAAAATCCTAACCTTATATAACGATTTATAAATAAGCGAAACAATTCATCAATAAAAGTAAAGACGAAGGATAATCGCGTGCGTCCCGGAAAGGCAAATAGATAAAAACAAGATGCAGGGGCCTGCCAACAAAAAAAAAAAGGGAGGGAGGCTGGATGGTACGGCGATCTCACCTTCTCCATAGAAGCCTATATTGTCTTCTCCTTAGCAAAGCCGTTCCAGCTCGTCCCGAGGAGTCGCATCATGCACTGCCCTCATTGCGCTGCCATTACCCAGGCCCTCCCAGGTGCCGTCGAGAGCCGAGAAGCCAGCGAGAGAACGAGTCCCACCAGTCAGCCATCTCCAGACACCGCCGCCGAACCCCTGGCGTGGACCAGGGTCTCCACGCTACGCGGCTCCAACCTGTGAAAGCGGTCAGGGGCCAGGGAACATTACCACCCTAGCTTATATCCACCATGTCCTATCCACCTCTAACCACAGTCCACCCGCAGCGCGGCCGCGTCAACATGTCTTTTCGCCTTAACTCTTAGGGGAAACAGTCCCAAAACCACTATTACAACACAACAGTGTTACACACTCTGAGCTGTAAAGTATTTCGAGATCAATGTCCAACATTATATTATCATTACCTTCTACATTAAGGTTTACTTTACAAACAGTTATAATTTAAAATTTATATATACACGTTTACATTGTTAAAATTTAAAACTCTTACTCTTTGCCGACACAAAACCTTGGGTACAGTTGGCTTAATGTCTCTCCAAAATCGCACAACACTCAACAAAATGTATTGTGTTGTTGAGGAGGGAGGCGGGTAGGCCATTCAACACACACCCATGACTAACAACTAACTTATCGCAAAAGGATAACTTCTTAACAATAATTGTACCATCCTAAAATTTACTAACTTAACGAGA
Organism: Clitarchus hookeri; assembly: GCA_002778355.1. Classification (NCBI taxonomy): domain Eukaryota; kingdom Metazoa; phylum Arthropoda; class Insecta; order Phasmatodea; family Phasmatidae; genus Clitarchus; species Clitarchus hookeri. The sequence goes on from NQII01003197.1 coordinate 244,911, forward strand.
TCCCTCAAAGCTAAACAACAAGCGGCTCTCTTCCAGTACCTGTCGCTTAGCACAAAATACCACTTCTTAGAACCTAAGAGAAATTTTTCATGACACAAAAACAATTATTTCACACGTTTCTCCTACCAACTGTAGTGGCGACAAACGTAATAAAATTTACGGCAAAATTGTTTAACTTTCCTTTAATCAATTAAAACTAAAATAAATCGACCATAAAGTTTTATTAAAATATCTAAAGCCAAAACACAATAGCATTGTCAAGTCAAATTGACGTTATTACCTGGGTTATACATAACGAAAACTTTTTATCAATTACACTTTTCTCAATATTGACAATGGCTCTAGAGCTGTATCCTCTAAATATTTCTTTATTACTTCTACCCCGATGACTTCAACATAACTAAGTAACCTCCCTAAATCATCTAAGTCAGTGAACCTCTTGAAATTTAAAAAATATATAATCTATAAAATCCCAACCGAACCTCTACGAAAATATAACATATATCATTCACGGAAAATTTAACGCTAAAGGCAAGTATGCCCCTGTACTACCGACATTAAATGCTTACCGAATGCACGCTCAAAACTGTCGTCTTACTTAAATTACAATAACGAAAGATAATGAATCCTGATGAAATCCTATTAACATTCTTAACGAAATCTTCGATTCTCAAAAGTTAAAACGACATTCCGGTAAACATAACTGTTCGGGAACAAATGTTACTTCTTACACTGGGCTTAAAGACTAAGTAAAACAAACCGCTAAGATTTTCCAGACCCTGGATATGTTTTTCAAAAACACTACATTTTAACCTAGCTGGTCAGTCAAAATCACTTTAGACGTCCCGACATAAGAGCGGCCACCACATACAGCTCGTGACTCAGAACCTGTGAACTGAAAAACACCTTCTTGCAAGGCTAAATGCCTTGCCACAAGAAGCCAACAATGTAGGAACAAATACACAAAGTAAATGATTGGGCTTAGCAAAATAATACGATATGGAACCTTACACTAACAACAGCAAGGGAGAATTCTCTTCTGAGGTTCGACTCTCTCTCTCTTTTTCTCTCCTTAGAGACGACCAGGGTTCTAACCTCACGCAAATACACTAACTCTCGATGATGTTCTGCGTGGTGGAAATAAAAGTATTTGAAAATTGTTTACTTTATAATATTCTTTCAGTATTTGGATTATTACACTGCATGCTTCTGGTATCATGTCGGAAATAGTTTGAGACATCATGTACAAGAAATTGAATATTTTGAAACCACCACCTGATGCTAGAAATCAGAGAGTTATGTCTATTCGTTCATTTGCTGGAATCGCTTTCCTGCAATTAGAATTTTTTTTTTTTGCAATCATTGGTTCAATTTGACCAAACATAAGTGAAACATTTTAATTACATCCGACAGAAATGTTCAAATTTTCCATTTGGTTCTGCAAGAAGGTTTGTGAAATTTTGCCTATAAAAAAGAAAACAAGGCCAATTCGATTACTACATACAGATTTTAAGCAGATAAAAATAGAAAATTAGTTTAATTAATACTTACAATTTTCACCTTTGATTTAATAATCCCATTCACCATCTTTTCTAGGCTAATTATTTTTTTTAGTAATTTATAGCTTCTACACAAAGCTAAAAAAGGCAGTCAATGTGATTGTAACTTCAGAATTGCCATTCATTGACACAGGTAGAAATTTTGGCGTCACGAAATTATTAGAAGTTGACGACTGTTACTGCACGTGGGGCTTTTCGCACAACTTTTGATGGGGCTATTTGAATCACAATTAAATATTAATTTGTTTTCGTTTATATTGTGTATTTTTTATTAAGATACTCAATCACTTTTAAACGTTCAATCAATTAGTAAAATAAATATGAATAAAATATTTTTATACGAATAATTTGGTGACAAATCAACAAAGATGTTTATAAAAAATTTTAGTGACTCTAATTTAATGAAGTTTACGAATAAGGTTTCTATTAAAATTATAATATCAGTATATTCTGCACAGTCAGTATTAATGGTTTATTTGTTGTTTGTGAAAGTAAGTTACTAATTTTGTTATATGAAAGGCCTATCTTAAAGTAGCAGATTTCATCACCCTGAAGAAATTTTAAAATACAGAACAATATATTAAAAATTGATTGCTAATATCTTGCAGGAAAAAATTATATTTGAGATTTACACCGATACGACTTTATGGTGTTTTATGCTTTCAGGTGGTGAGGATATATAAAACAAAGAATGCCTATTTGCAGGGGTCCGAATGAAGAATGACTCAAGCAAAAATTAGTGTACGTACTGTCCATTTAGGAACGAGAGCTGCCGCATCGCACTTCCATGTACCATATAGAACTCTGCAGAGAAGAGTTCAAGAAATTCGTATTCATAGAAACTTTCTGAATGATCCCAACAATGTACAAATCCCTACGTTTAGGAAGTCCATTGGTCATCCCACAATTTTGTCTCCAGAGCAAGAAACTGATCTGGTGGAGAAGCTTGCAAATCCTTAAGGGCCGTGGTTTTGGTCATTCTTCCACGAGTATGAGAAGAGCAGTGTACTGATATGCAAAACCGAAGAACATAAATATTCCATGGAGTGATGAAACAATAATGGCTGGAAAAGATTAGTTTTTTTCTTTTATAGACAGACGGAGATTCTATTTCCTTGAGAAAACCACAAGGTCTTTCGAAAGCTCGGGCAATGAAACTAAACAAAGTGGTTGTGGATAATTTCTACATCCTCTTGAAGGGTGTATACGTCGAGTTAGATTATCAAGACCAACCTCAGAGCATCAATAGCATTGACGAGAGCGGGTTTCCAATGAACAACAGGCCCTTGAAAGTAGTTATTGAAAGGGTTAAGATAGGAGTTACATCGCTGACCAGTCTATAACGAGGGGAATATGTAATAGCAGTTGTCTATTTCAGTGCCAGTGGGGTATTTGTTCCCCCATTAATTACATTCAAAGGGAAGAGAATGAGGGAAGAATATAAGCATGGAATGCCCCTTGACAGTCAAGTTGCAATCTTGGAGTCAGGTTACATTAACGAAGATTTACTTCTGGTTTGGCTGCAACATTTTCAAAAGCCCCGTTCACTGGGAAGATGCTTATTGTTACTGCATAGACATACTTCACACCAGTCACTACATATCAGAGGAGTATTGTGTGGAGCACCAAATCGAGTTCCTATGTTTTCCACTACACACCACTCGTCTCAACTAATGGACAGAACTGTTTTCAAGCCTCTGAAAACACATTACCACCACGAAATAAATTCGTTCGTGCATACCAACTCTACAACTTCTATCACAAAGTTCGTTTTTGGTGGCATTTTCTACGCAGCATGGAGGCATGGAGGATGGGTGCAACTGTTGGCAACGCACTTGAAGGATTTGAATGCACTAGAATTTTTCCTTTCCATCAAGCTAAAATATCTCCAGAAAAGTTTCTCCCTTCAGACAATTTCGATAATGAAATGCCTGGCGATCGTAACAATGAATTTGAAGTATATAATGGAGAATCATCATAAATGGCAACATCAAATAGTAGGTCTGTGCACCGATAGTCTGATATCAGAACATCGTTGAATGCATCCACGTCAGTAGAGGGATTATGGGGACTTTGGCACATCGGGACCTAGGACCAAAGCGTCCGAGCTGTTCGTACTCTGTCATCCCGGTCAGCCAAAATGTATTCAGGTGACCTTGACCTTTTACCTAGACCCTGATTACCTATGACCGTGACTGGTGACCTTTAACCCGAAAAATTCAAAAAATTTAAAAATAAAAATTAAACAAAATTATGAAATAAAAATTTCTAAATTTACAAATAAATTAAATTTAAAAACATTTGAAATATTTTTTTAAATTTAAAAATTATAAAAAAAAATTTTAAAAAAATTANCTAAATTTACAAATAAATTAAATTTAAAAACATTTGAAATATTTTTTTAAATTTAAAAATTATAAAAAAAAATTTTAAAAAAATTAAATTTTAGGTCTGTCACACCCCATCAAACTATAAACATTCAATTTTTGGTATGTGCAATCCACGATCTTCGTAGGCATCACAGCCACCGTCCGCCAATTTGGTCGGCGCAGTACGCAATATTGGTAGTACAGTCCACCATCTTGATAGGGTNCATCACAGCCACCGTCCGCCAATTTGGTCGGCGCAGTACGCAATATTGGTAGTACAGTCCACCATCTTGATAGGGTTCACAGCTACCATCCGCCATCGTGGAATGTGCAGCCGTCCGCCATTTTGGTCGGTGCAGTCCACCATATTAATAGGTGCAACCATCCGCCATCTTGGTCGGCGCAGTCCGCCATATTGGTAGGTGCAGCAGTCCGCCACTTTGGTTAGTGCAGTCCGCAATCTTGGTAGGCATTTCAACAACCATCCGCCATCCTCATTTTTTTTCGTTTGGCATTTGTTTTACATTTCTGATGCTGTCCTCAGCACCGTACCCAGCTGACGACTGATCCGCTACACTCCCCCATTCCAATATATTTAATTGGCCATTTGCCCCATCCCCTTCCAATATATTCTATTACCCACCAATGTTTCACACTGGCTTATTACTCTGGTGCTTTCGGAAACTTTCGATGGACTAATTAGTTGGTTCCTCTCCACCCCATTCCAATATATTTAATTGCTCCTCCTATGTTTCTCATTGGTTAATTGCCCCACCCGCTTCCAGTATATTGAAATTTCTCCGCCAGTGGTTCTCATTGGCTGATATCTCGTGCATTTTCGGAAAACTTCGTCCGACAAATTAGAAGCATTCACTCGAACTCTAACCCTGTTTCTCATTGGCTAATTGCCCCACCTCATCACTCCCTTCACCAATTATTCACCTTCGTTCGACCAATTAGTCGGCAGGCCTCCACCCCCAACCCTGATTCTCATTGGCTAACCACGTCATGTGACAATCACTTGGATTGGATAATTGCTAGTGCGTTTTTGGAAACCTTCGTCCGAACAATGGGCGGCCTACTTTAATCGCGAGTGCGGAATATTTTTTTCCCCCTAAAAATTCTTTATAAGACGCAACCTGAGCCCCCTCGGGAAATCAGTCATTCTTCTCGCTCTCAGAAATGTACGCGTGTTGTCCGAGCGGCTATAAAACCCATTCGGCCATTTTGCATTTGGAAGGTATGCTGAGTGCCTTAAACAAACGAGACGAATTACCGTACCTGCCAAATCAATATCTCCTGGTCTACTCACATTACGAAATTTCGACCGTATTCAAGTATTTGCCAGCATACCTGCAGCAGGACGAAGACATGTGTGACTGACTCCCATGCAAGGAGTGTTTCAAAGACTGCATGCACCACCTCGGTCCTCGACACGCTGTATCTCAGGGATTGGTGCAAGGCCCACCGAGAAGCCCTCGCGACACCTGCGCCCATGGAAGACGATGGCCCCGTTGAAGACGCTCAGTCTGTATAAGAAGACGTTGGCGTGCAAATTATCTACTCGCAAGCTGTACCCTTGGAAAATGTTCCCCTTCAAGAAATTATCTGGCAAGCACCACTCGGCGTGGAAACCAACTCATAACACAGGAGCCCGATTTGTATGGACCTCGTTAAAGTTTTAAATGACATTGTAAAAAAATTTTGAATCTCGGTGTGTGCATGGGAACATTAAAATTTTTTTTCAACAAAATAACATTTACTGAAAAAAAAAAAATGTTTTGCAAAATCTAAGGATTACGCTCGTTGGACTCATACACCATCAAGCAGATTGCCATCTCGTACAGTGACAAAAATGAGAAAACAAATTTTTCACTTTTTTACCGCCGTGTCTATGGCAGCATCTCGACCGCAAAATGCAACAGACGTACCGCCTACAGACGTACGAAACGCATGGACTAATGTGGGACGAGGGGAATATTCCGTATGTGGAAAGTCCGGCAATGCTGGAAGCTGCCATTATCCCCTATTATCGTGTGTATGTGTTTGGAAGGTGCAAAGAGTCGGCGATTCGCAATGCGTGCCCCATCGGAACGAACATTGTAGTCCTCCGCAAACATTGCCGCTACCCAACGTTTCTGCAGTTCGTCGAGACATACGCCACAAGACTTCACGAGTGCAAAAATCAAACATACTGCGGTGCTCCGTGCAACGCCAAAAGCCAAAGTTTGTGGAGTTATGATAACCCGTGGTACATTAAAAAAAAAGTTTGAGGAACCCGCTGTACATTTAAAAATAATATTACGTGTAATGCCCTGTAAGACTCAGAGAAAAAACACATGTAAAAAAGGGATGCCTTGTATTATGCAGACTAATAAAAATAATATTGTAATGTGTGTGCATAAATAAATGTGTTTAAAACATTAAATAGATTTTTATTTTAAATCGAGTTATGACCTGCTTACGTAAGTTAAAAAAAACACTGTTGGTAAAGAAAATAACAGGTAATTTATAAAGCAAAATGGGTTAAAAATTTATTTAGCAAAATGGGTCATTTGTGGAACAACATGGGTCACATGTGCAGCAAAATAGGTTATTTGTGGAGCAAAATGGGTAATTTATGGAGCAAAATGGGTAANTTATAAAGCAAAATGGGTTAAAAATTTATTTAGCAAAATGGGTCATTTGTGGAACAACATGGGTCACATGTGCAGCCAAATAGGTTATTTGTGGAGCAAAATGGGTAATTTATGGAGCAAAATGGGTCATTTGTGGAGCAAAATTGATAATTGTGGAGCAAAATGGGTCATTGTAGAGCATGAGTTCAAACTGAGCGAAGAACTTATCTGAACGAAACTGTTGAAGATGTAACTGCATTGCAATATGACAAAGTAACTATTTAAAATGTCTATTTGAATGGATGCACAGAAATGCTTAAATTTCACCGAGGAAAGATGTAAGTATAGAGAGCAAAAACTATATACACAAGTTACGATTATGGAAATAACTAGATTTTTTCATGAATATGATGCAAGCCAATGATTGTACAAAGGCTACCTCTATGAATGTNGATTATGGAAATAACTAGATTTTTTCATGAATATGATGCAAGCCAATGATTGTACAAAGGCTACCTCTATGAATGAACCTTCTCCCACTGCTGAAAAACTACATAGAAAATAGTGTTGCTACTGTGGAAAGTTCTTGAGTAAAAGCTGCCATGCTTAGCAACATGCCAAAAACATGTACAAAGAGTCTTTTTTTGCACGACGAAGCATAACGACTATTATTACACACAGTTTATGCAAGGTGATCCATGGAAGAACCACATCAANTTTTTTGCACGACGAAGCATAACGACTATTATTACACACAGTTTATGCAAGGTGATCCATGGAAGAACCACATCAATAACTGCAACGATTCGTCATTTGAGAACCAGCAACTGATGCCGTCAACACACCCTGTTGCATCGGTGGGTACTGATTCATCAGGCGATAATGATGAGACAATTAGTACTAAAGATGGAATGAGTGCAGTAGAGTCGGTTTGTGTGGAATGTTCACTCGCAAGACTTTCGTTTGAAGTTGAACATCAAAATAAATTGTTAGCGTCTCATAATAGTGATGATGACCATGCGACAAAGAAAAGTAAACTTCATATTAAGGATGAAACAGAAGGTCAAGACGACCATTACGACAGCATTGATGATGCTATGATAACAGCAATGAAGAAGTATCGGAAGAGAAGAATAATGATTCTCTTGACGTTCCCATGCATTTCACCAACGAGTTTCCTTCGATAAGTAATACGAAGAAGGCTAAAGACGTCAAGAACGCTCGTTAAATATTTCCCGAAAACACCAATAAACTTGTTATTAGGCTCAGTTATTTGATTGACCTGCAAAAATGCGAGTATCTCTCAGGCATTGTTGAGACATCTTCAAACATCAATGTCGTGAAGGATCGGGGTTATACCAGATAATACTGTTGGTTACTATCCATTATATGCAAACATCTGAGATNATCAATGTCGTGAAGGATCGGGGTTATACCAGATAATACTGTTGGTTACTATCCATTATATGCAAACATCTGAGAAATGTAAAGATAGAGTTTACAAAATAATTAGAAAGATAGAATGTGTACGATAAGTAAATTAATTGAATTTAAATTAAACACACATTAATATGTGTGTTTAATTTCTTATACAGTCTCTTCTGCTTCTCAGAAAGACTTACTAATTTAGTAGTGTGAACAATTCATTTTGAGAGTCAATTGTAGATAAAATTGATGTGAGCATGTGCAGGAGGAGAGATATGGTTCGATCTGGATATAGCAAACGAATGAAATGAGGGGATAATTTTTAAGGAATGTTTCGCCACTAGTTGGTTGGCCTAGTCATGTGGCTTATCAAGTAAGTATAACCCTTTGGTGTGATCAGCNAGGAATGTTTCGCCACTAGTTGGTTGGCCTAGTCATGTGGCTTATCAAGTAAGTATAACCCTTTGGTGTGATCAGCTGTGGTAGAAATGTTTTGTTAAAATTTTGCGAAGGTTTTGTGTGCGAAAGTTAGCTACGAGACTCTTATTAGATACGTTATTCCAGATTATACATCATCGTTCGTATAGGTGGGTGGTATGGCAGGTTGTTCTTGTCGGTTGCTCTAAACAGTTCTGAAGGAACTTGTCTCATAAGGAGTTAATCTTTAGCCCAGTCAGTCTCGCCAGGAACCATTCTTGGGTGGAGTCAGTCGTTAGTTAGTTTTTTAGTCGGTATGTCCCATTGTTGTGACCAGCTAATAATGGCAAATTGTATAGGCGGTGATTTTTCTCAATTTGCGAGTTAAATATCATTGGGGTCATGGTCGGAAACATCCAACATGGTAGCTAAATTTACAACTCCTCTAGTGATGAAAGCGATAATTAATGCACTTGGGTTACCGAGATGATGAAAAATAAAATACAAATTACAAAAAAAAATACTGAAAATGATGTTTGGAGTGCATTCGGTATAATTATCATGAGTGAGGGGGTTGGGGAGGGAATGTTAAGAAAAAAATAATCATTGGTGGTGGTTCGAACGACTGTCAGTAATCAACCAATAATTACATTTGTGAGGTGAAGCGAATACAAGTATTTAACGAATTAGAAACATTGGCGAGGGTCNGGAAACATCCAACATGGTAGCTAAATTTACAACTCCTCTAGTGATGAAAGCGATAATTAATGCACTTGGGTTACCTAGATGATGAAAAATAAAATAAAAATTACAAAAAAAAATACCGAAAATGATGTTTGGAGTGCATTCGGTATATTTATCATGAGTGAGGGGGTTGGGGAGGGAATGTTAAGAAAAAAATAATCATTGGTGGTGGTTCGAACGACTGTCGGNGTGAGGGGGTTGGGGAGGGAATGTTAAGAAAAAAATAATCATTGGTGGTGGTTCGAACGACTGTCGGTAATCAACCAATAATTACATTTGTGAGGTGAAGCGAATACAAGTATTTAACGAATTAGAAACATTGGCGAGGGTCGGTCGTGTTCTGGACGAGGGGTGGAGGGAACCTCCTGAAATGTAAGGTTTTTAAATTAATTTTTTTGTAATTTTGAAATAAATTTGCTATAATATTTTATAAATTTATTACAATTTATAAATATTTTAAAACATTTGAAGGTTTTTTTTTATTTATTGTAAATTTTTAGGATTTTTTTGGTTCAATATTTAAGGTCATGGGGTTAAGGTCAAGGGTCAAGTTTGAGGTCACTTGGATCTCATATGTTGTTTGGGTAATGTCATAACATGGCAGCTTGTCGGCTCCAGTATACCCGTCTCCTGTACGCCAAAACATTCGAAATTTTATTTTTTTTACAATTTTTTTAATTTTTATAAGTATCTTAATTTTTTTTTTGATAGCTTCGTTGATCCACTTGTCATCGAACTCTGGACATCCTGCACGTATGTCATTAAATGATTTTCTCAAATTGTAATTTAATTTTTAATTTTTATAATTTTTGGGATTTTATAATATTTATGCATTTTTTTGGATTCTTTTTGTTTTAAGGTCATTAGAGGTTATGATCACATTGTCAAGGTCAAGGTCATAGGTCAAAGTAAACGGTCACCTGGATCCAATATGGCGGTTGGATGAAGTTTTAACATGGCGGATGGCCTGCGCATGACTCATATACCCTATCCCCTTGTTAAAGACTTACCTTTTATATACTACTAATATCGAATAAAGAAAATTTAGACGCGTGTCTAAGATATTCTTTCAATGAAAAAAAAAAGCTAGATTACATAACGGGAATGCTGCTTGCATCAAAACTGCTAAATATGGATAATTTAGATATTTATATCATTTGATAATTCGTCTCCGTACACCACCACAATACAGTAAACGAAGCATCTTTTTGAAGTACCCCGACTCACAAAATATATTTACAAACATTCTTTCACTTACATGGCACAAGCGAAATTTGGAATTACTTTCCGGGATATAAAAAAATATTTCAATAAATTTGTTCAAGGAAAAAAACTACAATTTTATGACCAATAACTAGCTCAAAAACTTTCCACACAAACACCGTTTTTTTTTGTGTGTTTTTAAAGCTACACTTTATTATCGTTAATGTATAGTATCCACTGATTATATTTCAGTTATAAGAACATTTAAGTGCAAACTTGAATAGTATGTACGAGCAAGTACAAGTTGTAAACCAGCCTGTTGCTGAATTTTGCCGTGAATAAAGAAATGCATAAATGAAGGTGCTAATTTCGTAAATTCAGAGATGCTCTGTGGCGAAGGAAACCATGTTCCCAATACGCCCTTGTGGCTCGGGATTCACGCGGGAGATTAAACGGACTATAGTAGCCGAGCTTTAGACTATGTAATAAATTGTGGCGGGAATTTTCGCGAGGTATTTGGAGCACGAAACTAATCAGCAGGTCGCGATCCCAGGCGGCGAAGCAGCGTGTCTGCGAAGGGCTAGGTGCGGGGAAGGATACGAGGTATGCCGGTTGCCGCGCCAAGCGGGCCGGAAACAATACGCTTTCCTCACGGTAGGGCGCTCTGCGGCTCTCCATCCCCTGACTGCGCCGGGTAATTAATAACCTCATTAACATTTTGATGGCGAGCGGAGGCCGGCGACCCGCCCAAGTCGTCTCCCTCCCCGAGGGAATACTTCCCCGTCTAATTACTAATTATACGCGCTCCTGCCGTTCAACTGCGCCTCTTATGCCTCTCTTACTCTGTTTCATTGCTGAAGAATGCTGGGCGTGTTCTTTATGAATACATTTTTCTACTTTCGGGAAATGTTTTATTAAGTCCAGTTTTGTTACCTTGGTCGCCAAGGTGAATAAGACGACACCCTGGGATAAAATCCTGGAAAGGCTGTGTGTGAAAAACCTGCCGTTTGCAGACTTTTGTTCCTGTGGCATTATTCTGCATGCCTGCAGAGTCTCAGTCATTAAAATCACAGAACAGTAAGAAAAAGTAGTAATACCGTGAGCCAATATTCAATACTTAAATATATAGCTGNAGTCATTAAAATCACAGAACAGTAAGAAAAAGTAGTAATACCGTGAGCCAATATTCAATACTTAAATATATAGCTGTAGGCAAAAGATAAAATCAAGTTTCCTAATTAATATGCAGTGACAAGCACAAAAAAATTAACTTATCAAGAACCATTCATAACAGTTTCGAATTTCTGTTTTAAATCAATTTCTTGTTCATTACCTTCAATTACACATTTATGTTTGTGCCCTATGATTAGCCCAGTGTAGGTAAAAACTGAACATCTCTGATTCAACCAAATCCCTAAGTTTATCTGCGTATAGGTATATAAGGTATGCTATGCTGTACATTCAAATACTGATCGTCGAGTAATTTCCTCCAGTGATTATGCATTAAATATTTTAGGAGTTGGGTAAGTTTGTAATAATTACTAAAAACAATGTTTTTACTATGCCATGTCACATTCCCAAATGACCTTACAAAGGTCACAAAAAGTTGTAACAAGATATAAAAGAAGCTAAACTGGCCAAATCCAGAAAATACAATTAATATTTTAAAAGTCACATAACTTCATGACAACCCATGCTACCATTTAACCTACAACATTTCAAAATTTTTTCAACTTATCATGGATGCTTACTAACTGTTATTGCCTATAACCTTATTGTTGGGTGTTATGTCACATTTTACACACAGAAAGAATGAATGTGCTACGAAGTTTATTGACATCAACTGTTTGGATTATTAAGAGTGAAATAATTGCTTAGAATGATGCATTTTTAGTCATAATAACCAAAATCCCAACTGGTATAAATATATTCTATAGTATACCTTATAAGTAAAATATTNCAAAATCCCAACTGGTATAAATATATTCTATAGTATACCTTATAAGTAAAATATTATTATTATTTTGACTTTTAATAAATGTTTCAAAAGCCTTTCAGACGGGGGTAGCAGCACTTATAAGCCCAACAAGCCTTAAAAATCAGTGGTTGAAAGGAGAGGACCGTAGGATCCAGTATTGGGTAGAAACCTTTTTCCAAATTTCAAACATATTTGAATATTGTGTTTTTGATTGTTTTATGTTACACTTTAATATTTTCAAAAATTATGTTATCTGGATAATGTAAATAATTAAAAACACATAATTTATAAAGTCTGCAGCAATGCATGAACATATATCCATATATATGGGGCCGTATTTACTCATTAGTGTTGACTTGAGAAATAGAAAATAACTGTTTTGCAGGAAGTCTAACCAAAATTTTACCTAGTTTAGTAGATGACTACGAGTGCAGTTAAAGTGAGAACTGCAACATTTGGTATTTATACTTTCATTTTGACGTAGAAGTCCCAATTCCGTTTATTTTTGAATAAAATTTTGTTGTTATCAGGGACATGCATATTAGTGGCTGCAGTATAAACTCCATCCATGTTTTAAACACATGTCGCTTGGCTAGCATATAGGTTATATTAACTTAAAAAACAACATAATTTCGCATATATCTAACTGACCACCAGTCACTAATTTAATGAAAATGAAAAACTAATGTTATATGAGCACAAACATTCCATCTGTATTTTCTTCGCATAGCAATCGGCCGATAAGTTGAAAGATTTCGAGAAAATTCTTACAATAAAACACAATATAACTTAATGTCCATGTACAAATAAAAATATGCTCAGAATGAAATAAAAAGCCCATAATTCTCAGAGTAAGCCGAAAACAAAACTACTGTCTTGCTATAGCCGACAGTATATAATAATTAGCCACCTATAAGTAAATGTAACATATTCAAATGAGCATGTGAGATTAATATTAAAACATAGAACGTCGTACCTACTTTATTCATGCAAATACCGTGTTAACCTACACTTTATATTTATTTATTAATCGCCATCGACACTAAATAAAACGCGAGATTTATTTATATTCTGAGGGGCCATTGCAAGCAAGTGTCATCGCTGTGACGTCACAAAATGAGAGAGAGAGAGAAAGAGAGAGAGAGACTCGTATGCAATGCGCGATAGCACACCAATATATGTGCATCGTGGCATCGTGGCCAGAGCTAGCAACCTAATCGGCGAAGCTTCTTACCCACTACTC
>NQII01003197.1:258498-283468 GCA_002778355.1 Clitarchus hookeri
GGGGGGGGGGGGTCCCTCGTGCTCTCTTGAGGCAGCACCCTCGCATTCGTTTTTGTGATAAGCAGGTAAGAAAATTTGGTTTCGTCACCGCTTTCTGAGTATGTTTTGGCCGGAGAAATTGGATCACAAAGGCGATTCTTTAGCAACTGTCTGTAAAACTGAATATTCGTGGAGCTCAATAATTTTATTTGCGATATTTCCGTGCACTTGATTAATACTTGGTTTTACAAATGTCGGGATAAGCTGTGGGTTCTGAAAATGCCGGCATTACCTCCAGATGGTACCGAGTTAGGGCCCTGCTGAGTTAGTACTTTTGAGCATTCGTCAGTAATTGCCTGCCAGAGGTGTTCTTTTTAAGTGGCAAATTCGTAAACATTTTCCATTTATAAAATATGTTAGTAGTTATGTTGGTTTATCTTTAAGGTAAAGGTCAAGTGGGTGGTAGTGTGATTCTCTGTCGCCCAGAGCGCACTGCCAACTGATTTGTAAATATGTACTTCCAAACCATCCGCTGGATGGCACCACAGTCGTATTCACCACACCCCTCCCATACACCACTTCTTTCGCAGACAGCTTGTAATCCATTCTCAGAACCACAGAGTTTCAGTGAGCAGGCCAGGTCATCCGCCCACCTCTCTAATGACCCCTCGCCTTAACCAGATTTCTCTCTGCGATAACAACAATGTGTTGAGAGCTACCAGCAAGACTGCTAGCAAAGGGAGGTTGGCCCTCGCCAGTCGAGACCGCAGCTAAGGGTTAAACTTTGTANGGTACAGCTACTGTTTTGCAATAGATATCAAACATATTCTTTCTTTGATATATTTATATTACTGTCACGAAAGAGATTTACATAAAAATAAAATCTTCATTAGCTTATGCAAGAAAAAGTTAGATGAACAACGCGTTTCATAGGCATGGAATCATTCCGCAGAATAACGTCCAGGAAGTAGTTGAAGATAACTTATAAATATTAGTCAGGCCTAATAAAATAAATATACTCAAATTAAACATGGGCCCAATTTTTTTTAACTATCGGAATAAATCCTCTAGCGGATTGTTCCGATACTTCCATTCCGGTAACGAGTGTTGCGATTCCAAAATATGAATTTTTCAGACGACTAGTAACTATCGAAATAAAATGTATAGAATTTTTGAAGAATCTATTTTACAACTTGGCATCGTTGCATTACGTGTGTCGCCACCGAAGCTGAACCAATCACGTTAAATCTGTTGTACTAAGAAAATTTGCTTTAAACTACATTAATATGTATTTTATTTATTTGTAGATAATCCGGGATAAGTAATTGCAACTCTCTTAAAAAATTCACTTTCTACAGTGACGACGAAACTATTAACTGATATATTATAAATAATGAAGTCAGACATTGGCAATCCACAGGAACACTTATTTTTCATGCAGATTTGTTTTTTACCTAAAAGAACTTGTATTGATGTAACTACGCTAATATTTTCCAATAAAATAACTTAGCACGTGAAAGAACACGTTAAAGAGTTATCTAATATTGCCGCTAGATAAAGGTTTCGTATTAATTAAGAATACATTTAAGAAACTTTTATATTTAATAACTGTATCGTAACTTTATTCACGAAAGAACAGTAAAAGCTTTACCGTACTGTAACAAATGATAATATGCAAATTAAAAAGCAACACTATGACAATTTATATTTTTCGGGTGTAAATATACCATTACAAAATTTTTGCTAACATTCCGGATATGAATGTAAACTATAAAATATTTTTCATTAATGTTTGCATGTGTAAAACAAATTTAATACGTTTTGATTCACAGTACTAACTATGTTTCACAACTACAGCTTTTCTTGCAAAACTGATTTCGTTATGCATTTTATGTTTCAGCAGTTTCGTATAATATTTAACATGATATTCTTAGCAATTCTATCAGTTTTCATCTACCAACTTATCTTTGTTTACATGATTTTTTCATAGATATGTAAACGCCTTGATAATTTGATATTTGGTAACAATTTTATATTTCTTTGTTAATTATATTTATGTTAAACCACGCGCGAGTGTATTTTCAAGTTTCCTACATCATACAAAGGATTATAGACAAATCTGTAGAGGAATGGCGATTCCGGCAGCTACCTAGCTGTCGGATTCATTTCGACACTTCATGGACCGATTCCGGTATACAATTCCGCTATCGAGTATTCAAAAATTGGCTGTAGGCATTCCGATAGCGGAATGGCGTCTTTCCTCTAGAGGAATAATTGCGATAGTTTCAATAATTGGACCCCAGGTTGAGTTAAACTGCGGTCCGAAACTAGCAATAAA
This sequence comes from Clitarchus hookeri, assembly GCA_002778355.1. Classification (NCBI taxonomy): domain Eukaryota; kingdom Metazoa; phylum Arthropoda; class Insecta; order Phasmatodea; family Phasmatidae; genus Clitarchus; species Clitarchus hookeri. Next base: position 260,816 of record NQII01003197.1, read on the forward strand.
TGACACGGGTGGCCCCAAGTCTCGGGGAAGCGCTGCGTCGCAGTGACATAACGTTCCACCCTCCGGAGTACCGTTACTCGAAACAGGCGAGCTAGCCCAATCTTCTCCTCTCGTGGTCTAGGGTTAGCAGTACTCCGTCCACGTGTATGACAACACACGTGGCGGTATGGAGTATAGGCACATTGGAAAAACCAATCATATATTTTTGTAAACCTTTCACTATTGATTACATAGGTTGGGAGCATTTAAGATTCACCATTTTTATTTGTATATAAAATTATAGCAGTATCATTCGATTATGAAGCTTATATTGGCAGTACTTATTTCCGTGAAATTGACCTACAATTCTTTTATTTTTCACAATGTTAGTGCATAATGTTTGCACCAAATATCTTGTTCCATAATTATATAATGTTAGCAAAATATGTTTTATATTTTGAAATGTAGTGAAAATGTTTTTAAAAAACATTGACCGGGTTTTTTCGTCTAATTATCTGCTGATACAGTAATACTTTTAACGGTGTGTTAATACGTATTTTGGTTATATTTTAAATATGCGTTTTACATAAAATTATCCGCAAAATATTTTGTAGCAACGAATGATTTTATTTGATGCACTGTATAAGTGACGATAGCGCCCCACCGGACAAAATCGTGCACAAAAAACATATTCATTAATGTAACCTACAAGTGTTACACTTTAAATTGCTAGGGATATTTAACGAGTAACATATGTTACTCGTGTTAGCTTGAACGTACAAATATAAACTGCCATATTTTTAATCTGCAAATGTAAGAGTAAAATAGCATTATAATAAGGTTCTGAAAAATTTTTCACAACAAACTTCTGGAGCTTTTTGTATTGCATTTAGTGTACGTAACATTTTGTTTTTCTCTGTGCACTATAAATCGAAAGTTTATATTGGGGTTTAAAAGTGTGTAAGTAAGACAAGGCTGCTGCCTGAACTTCGCCACCAAACAAAAGACTCATATATAAATAGCATTCCTCGAAATGTCTCTTTACATCAAATTTTAAAAAGTAATTTCTTTTCCCCGGGCATAGTAAAGACTAATCTAATGGTTTATAATTTACAATGTACATATTTGGTGAAGTGCAAATAGAGCGGTTATACCTCAAAAAATACGTAAGACTTGAAAATAGAATTTTTATTAAGAAGAAACAAGTAACAGGTATGTTAGCATATTTGTTGAGTAAGTTACTTTTACGTTATGTGAAAAGCAGGTGGTTATTTACGTAAACGGTTTAAAGAACAAATAGCATTACAAAACTGTTGTGGACGGAAAATTTAAAAATTTACTTAAATCAGTTAACTCTTATAAATCAACTAAGTACTGCATAGTGAAAACTGCAATTTATTGTTTCCACATTTTTCAAAAGTTTTAAATGGAATTTGGAAAGACTTTGTAGAAGGCTTTGGTAAGTAATTTGTGCTCGAGAACGCTGTTCTTCAGTTATGTAACGCGCGGGAAGAAACAGTATTTTTATAGCATGTTAATTTTCCTCGCATACCTCACTCTTCTTGAAGAGTTAGTCTTGTGTGTTATGTGTATTCTTATGTGTACTGTTATAAGTGTCAGGTGTGCGCGATATCAGTATTTACCTACACGGACTTATATTTGCATCTATACGTACGTATACCATGTATGCACGTATGTTTCCAACCAACAACATTTCCGACACAGCCATCTGTCAACACCAAATAAGGTACTGAATCAGATGTAACATTTTCAGTCTTTCAAATGAAATAATAAATTACTTATTTTGTCGTTGAATAAAAATACAACAAAAGTAATGAACGAACCAGTAAGACTGGACATGATACAATATTTGATCCTTCTGTAGTAACTTTGTGGGCCAGTTTTGAACAATAAAAACATAGGGTGTGTTTGCTGAAGACAGTAAAATTTGTCTCAAAATTAACAAACAGTAGTCCTACATGTAATGCTGAAAATGAAATATATATGCTTGCGAGATACTACATGAAGCTTCCGTAAGGCACTAAGAATTGAAAGAAAAGGGTCTGATGATCAGTTCGGGATTCGGGATTGTAACAATTCTTATGTAAAACTTAAATTGAAATATCGAAAAAAATTAGTTTTTATTTAGAATGTTTTGAAAGATATTATGAAACATTTAATACATAATTTAAAAAAAATGATTGCTATCATTACTTCCATACGAAATGTTTTGGTTTTCTTGATATAATACAGCAATTCTCTTATTTCCTTCATGCTAACCTTCACACATGGAGCCTGTTACCGTATAACAGCAGGAATGGCAGCCATGGCAATGATACGTAACATGCATACTCAACTGGACACATTCCGATACCTCTACAATGCGCAGAATGTGCAAACAAGAAGTTCCTACCCCTACAAGAAGTCGCATCGGTGTGGAGCCTGCGTCATTCTACTTCCGGCCAATCTTCTGCACTAACTGCAACGAGGCCAGGAGCAAGAGTTCTTTTGGCGATGACGTCATATTGGCGGTAAATTGTTGAATATCAGGTGAGGAATTTGGAAGGAGGTCGTTATTAGTGGTGACATGCATCTAGAAGTAGTGTATGCTACCTTTTTTTAGCCTGCTTTCACTAGGTCGCAAAACATCTGGCAGCGCACCTAAACCAGACTGCACAACAAGTAGTGACACTCGTGCTGGCCAGACTGTTAGTGTGAGTCACCCTTCTCCCGCCCCTTCCCCCTAGTATAACATTGCAGTCGCTTCAAATGCTTGTCCGACAATTTCCGTACAGTCAGGCTGTTCATGCGGACTATTCGACGCATTTTATTCCAGTGGACAAAAGATTACAGCTCGAAATGAAAATAACGCGTATTTAGTTTCTCTTTGAACGTAGTATAATATATTTAATTTAGAAGTAAATATTAACATCTATGTTCTTACATAAAAAATTATACTTAAAGTTTTTTTCAATTATGGCATATTAAAAAAACGAATTTAAAATTTCACAAAAATAGTTTTTGAATCAGTATATAATACGTTTACAATACTTTCGGGCTATAATACTATGACTTTTATAAAATTACGTACATTACTCTATCACATATAATACACTGACGAACCAAAACACTGGTACACCTGCCTAATATCGTGTAGGACTTCGGCTCCGAAAGCCCATATCAATGATGGTCCATTGAATAGTTCGCACGCTGGCACTTGTTGATGCCCCAGCATTGAAATCTGCGCCAATTTGAGAAAGGGTTGCACGTCTATCACGTTTAATTATTCTCGTCAGTCGTCGTTTGTGCCGTTCTGTCACGATCTTTTTCCGGCCGCAGTGATGTCGAAGATTTGATGTTTTACCGGATTCCCAATATTCACGGTACACTCGTGAAATGGTTGTGCGCGAAAATCCAAATTGTATCGCTACCTCGGAGATGCAATGTCCCATTTCTCGTTCGCCGACTATAACACCACGTTCAAACTCACTTAAATCTTGATAACCTGCCATTGTAGCAGCAGTAACCGATCTAGCATCGTTGCCAGACGCTTGTTGTCTTATATAGGCGCTGCCGACCACATCGCGTTACTTTGATTGGTTCAGTACCTCTGTTATTGGCATACGCACGCCTATACCAGTTTTCTTTGCTCTTCAGTGTACAATCTATACATGAAATACAGTTTATTTTCTTTTACATTATGACAGCTGCTCTAGTATAGTTAGGTATGCTATGCATTGATTGTGCAGATAGTTGTATCTCTACGAAGAAAGTGAGTTCAAAGAAGACTACAAAAATTATATATATATATATATATATATATATATATTCATAAATTGCGTAAATGATAAGATTAAAATTTTATTAANTATATATATACATATATATATACATATATATTCATAAATTGCGTAAATGATAAGATTAAAATTTTATTAATCGTTTACAAATATTATTCTTTTTCAATCATATTTTCATCGATTTTACACACAACCATTCCTTTCAAATGTCATTGTATAGACAAGTACATACATTACAATTTGTGTTGTGTGCTGTACCTACATTTTATTGTGTTTTCGAATGACAACCTCCATAATTGTAAGTTTACAGTAATTACAGATTCCAATTTTAGTTTCAAATTGAAATAAGCGAAATGTGTGCGATTTACATAATAAAAGGATTTTTTTTTTTTTGGCTGCATGACGATAGGCATAAGTCGGTTCACGACTGGAAGAAACTTTTGAAAATCAACCTTTGAAAAAACACCCTAGCCGTTAGCTACATGCATATGACATTACAAACAGCGGCGAGCGCGGATACAGTTATGCCGTTATGTTGCCAGCACAAAGAGAGGAAATAGTTCTAAAGTTTTAACGTAATTGTTAATTTATCGCTTACAAATGGGTTTCGAAAAGACTTGTATCTTATTATGCCAATTATTAATGACGTGATGCTAACGTACTTTGATTTCAATGTTTCTTGCATACTCACAAGATCACGCTCAAGGTGAAAGTAGAGCGGCCATTTTTTACAAACCTTCATTCCGTGTGTTGTTGGCGAGATGTGGTCGACACACGTGCCAGAGAATTGGTGCGATTATCTTGTTTAACCTATAATAATTAATTTACTGGTTTTTTTTCTTCTTTTTTTTTTACTAATATCCTCTCTTCATTATTTCTCGTTGTGCCGATTTCTTTCGTTTCTGATACCTGTGTTAGATATTACTCGTAGTGCGTTCTCACGTGTTTAATATTTTTTAAATTTATTTCTTCTCTTACTTCTCTTTTATTCACCTTGCTATAACTCATGCCTGCACACAAAAACTACCGCAATATACAACGTAAAATACAGTAAATAAAATTTTAAGCAAACCTGATATAAATTTGAAAAAATATTAAACACGTTAGAACGCACTGTGATAAATCTCTTATACAGATTTCAAAAGCAAAAGAAATCTGTACGAGAAGGTTGGCACAAATTAAAGTCATACGTTATGAAAAATCAAATAATAAAGAGCNACGCACTGTGATAAATCTCTTATACAGATTTCAAAAGCAAAAGAAATCTGTACGAGAAGGTTGGCACAAATTAAAGTCATACGTTATGAAAAATCAAATAATAAAGAGCTGATATTAGTATTAAAAAAACCTATAAATGAAATATTAGGTTAAACAAGAATCGCACATATTCTCTACAGCACGGCCATCCGGGGGTTTATGAGAGATTGGCGTTGCCATGTTAATGTTGTTGGATGGACTCCTTGAATGTTGACACATTTCATTGCAAAGTATTGTGTCTATAATATGTAATCAAAGTGAAAGTTTTTCTCCCCCACCCAATCCCCCAGTCAAAATCAAACCTATACACACACACACACACACAGAGAGAGAGAGAGACAGAGAGAGAGAGAGAGAGAGAGAGAGAGAGAGAGAGAGAGAGAGAGAGAGACAGACACGCACACGAAACATCTCATTTTTAATACTCACATTTTGGGTTTATATAATGAAATGTTTTTCGTTTGCATCACATATTCTTTTGTGTGAAATCCTCAAGATTAAAAACTTTACGCTTGTGGAATATCCATTAATAATATATACATTACTTTTATGATGGGTACGTGCATGTACGAACACATGAACTCACACACAGTGGAATGTAAACATTGCATGTAAACATTGCCATGTGACTGCCACATGGCAATGTTTGTTTACCCTTTGGCAGAAGGATACGAAATGGGCTTGAATGTAGATCTTTAGCAGGGCTTCAAGAAAGTCTCTNTGGCAGAAGGATACGAAATGGGCTTGAATGTAGATCTTTAGCAGGGCTTCAAGAAAGTCTCTTCCAGTCATGAACAGACTATAATAACATACACCTGCAATGGTTGGTTGTTCATGATCGCATTAGTTGCATCATTGTAATTTTTCTAGGCAGCAGCAAATGCTCGTAGCGAGAGCCAGAGACACAGTTAGACACGCACACGCGCCCCCTCCGCCTCTGCAGGTAGACAGGTGCTCAGAACTCTTACAACTGTTCACATCCCATTGCCAGGCCTGTTATCCCACACATCATCACCTCACCCTCCCTGTTCATTCATCTTTTGACATCTTGACGTAGTTCTACTTACTACCACTGTGCTACGAAGGCAGCAGCTTCCGAGGTATATTATAGAATTTTTATATACTTCCAAGATTGTACAGTTATTTGTCATTCTATTGTCACTGCGATTCATTTATATGAAATTATACATTAATATCTTTGTCCGTTTGCTAAAAAAAAGTTTAAAAATTAATTATTTATTCAACAGGTGTAATATTTATTGTAAATTATTTTCGTAAACTTAACTTTTAGCACACCTATACTATGTTATGCGAATATTTTCTCAGATACAAGCATAGAAAAAACCTGCTAATTTGATTAGATGAGGGTTTTTTTTTAAAACTAACTTTGTAATTCATTCAGAGAAGAAAAACGCCCATCTTAAGTAAAAATGGAAATTTTAGTTTTTAATTAATTAATTTAACCATTAAAGAAACTTACTACTGTGACGTATTTTACACTGAAAAAAATTTAAACACGTATCTCTCATATGAAACCCATGTTTTTTTTTACGGCCGTCTGTCAGGTTTTTGATCTCAACTGTATTCCAGACGTTTGCTTTCGTATCAAATTCTTTGAAATATAACCTCAGAAATTCAATCCGCTGAAGGTCAGGCACCCACGAGTCGTGATAGACTTATCGTGGCGGGACGTGGCAGCTTGCCTTTGTGAATTGCCGTCTGCTTCTCATATTACACACGCGTGATATTCCTTTGCTCTCGGGAGCAGACGGGGCAAGGGAAGCGATGAAGAGCATCAACATGTAACAGTACTATACAAAAGAGATTATTAGAAAAATCGAAAAGATGAATAAAAGTCATGTGAATTGACTGGATTTTAAGATTTAATAAAGATTAAGGACAACTACAACAAAACAATTGAAATCAATCCAATAACGCAGAAAGAAAATGGAAACTGTCACAAACGGCCGTAATAGGCACATAGGATAATGGAAGGCAGAATCTGGAAATATATTTTTCATTATAATAAAAAATTAATGTAATCTGACATTTGAGACGAAATATTTTCAGCTTGATCCCATAAAATGGAGATCTCCTTTTCTTTATTTTATACCTATCACTTCTTTGTGATTATTCTCTCGTCCTTTTTTAATTTGAACTCTGAATTTTAGAGGCGTTCGCTCCTCCCCAGCTGCACCGCCCGGCTTATCTGTGACGTCACTGTCAAGGCCGGCGCAGAATGAAGAGAGTTGTGAATAGTCGGGGGGAGGTTGAAGCGCCTTTTTTCGGAGTATTGTTGCTGGCGTATCAGCATCCCGCTCCCCAGCACGCTTCCACCAGAGGACAATGGGGGACGCGGGATTGACAAACAGACCTTCTGCAGGCAAGTAAAAGATTAGCGAGCCGGTAGGAAGGGGTGGGAACAACACTCCCGCCCGGTGTGATCACGTCCCGAACGTGCTGTTGCAATATTCGTTCGCGAGCTACTCGTCGCGGAGGCGAGCGAGAGGGCAGATCGTTTACGTGAGGGGAATGAAAAATGAAACACGCTGGAACGACAAGTGAGCTCTTGGAAGAAAATAAAAACAACCCGGGTCTCCGCGTATTTCCGGAAAACGTTCAGCCGAAGCTCGTCGGTAAACCTCATCATTTGCAAAAAAAAAACGCCCAAGTGTGCAAGACGACAGGGAATATTAATCGGAAGTCGCGCTTAAAGTGTCGGTTTAACTCCTGGAAACCTACGATGATTTATCGTTGCAGGTCTGGTGTTTCTAGGTACTGTCTTTTTCGTTTCCGAGTGTCCACTTTGGCTTTCAAGGAGTGAATTCAAACGACAGTGCTCTATATCTCTTCCGTATATGTATTCCATTATTTTGCTGCCACGTTTATTTACATCCGTGTATCTGACATTCCATTTTAATTAATTTTTCGTTCAACATTCCTTATCTTAAATGAAACTCGCGAGATAATGTCCTATCTTGTTCAGAAACAGTTAAAACTAAATTCTTGTAAGTTTTACTGTAAATTTATCCGGCAGTCCAAGCCATTTTTACTTAAACGAGGTTTTTTTGATAAAACCTAATTATGCTTAAATACTGTCAACCCAATACATAACAAGTACTTTAACTAAATAAACAGGTTTCACAAAAATTTAATGTGTCATGTGAATAGTTCACCTCTATATTTGGTTGACAGAACTAAGTTTTTATTGTTGTCTCAACATAAATAACATGCGTATGTGTTGGTGTGTGTGATTGAACATAAAGTTAAGATAAGTTTGACAACTTTTTAACAAATAGTTAGTATGTCAAAAAATATTTTTTTTGTAAGAAACTACAATTCAGTACTTTACACATGTCAAATTAAATGCTAAAAATATGGTACAAAAAATTTAAATCATTGCGATCCTTTTTTTAACTGCATTATATGAAATGACCTCATGAACGGTCGATTATTGTACCATTGCAACAACGAAGCATTTTAAGTTACAGACACTCTGTTACTGTATTAAGGTCGATTTTTTTAAATAAAACTACTGACGTTAAATGCATCTCATATGCATTTTTTCCAATAGCTGTTTTGTGTGTGTTTGTACGTGTGTGGTTGTGCGTGCGCGGGCGTGTTTTTAGCCTACTTTCCGTAGGAAAGAAAGGCATATGAGATCACTTTCCTGTCTGCGTGTTTGTGTGTATGTGTATGTATGTGTGACTGTGTGTCTGTGTGTATGTGTGACTGTGTGTCTGTGTGTATGTGTGACTGTGTGTCTGTGTGTATGTATGTGTGACTATGTTTTTGACTGTGTGTTTGTGTCTCCCACTTTCAATTTTTGAATGCATGAACCGAATTTCAACAAACTCAGTATACATATAATACTAAGTAAGGACACCTTACTTTTATAATTTTATACCACGTTGGAAACTTACTTTCAAAATTGTGGCTATTTAAATAGTTATGGTGATGTTATATCTCGGAAACCATTAATGCCATTTAACCAGATTTCGTATTTTGACAGCGCAAGGTGTAAGCATTGAATTTTTTAGGTATATATTGTTGTTAGTCCGCCATTTTGCAAAGTAGTACCACAATAAAAATAAAGTTTTTACGTAATTTATCGAAAAAATACTCAACCAATTTTTACCAAATTTGGCAAGTATGTAGCACTAGTGTAGGTGATGTAAATTAATGCAATAAAAGTTAATGATGCATTTATTTTCAANCCAATAGCTGTTTTGTGTGTGTTTGTACGTGTGTGGTTGTGCGTGCGCGCGCGTGTTTTTAGCCTACTTTCCGTAGGAAAGAAAGGCATATGAGATCACTTTCCTGTCTGCGTGTTTGTGTGTATGTGTATGTATGTGTGACTGTGTGTCTGTGTGTTTGTGTGACTGTGTGTCTGTGTGTCTGTGTGTATGTGTGACTGTGTGTCTGTGTGTATGTATGTGTGACTATGTGTTTGACTGTGTGTTTGTGTCTCCCACTTTCAATTTTTGAATGCATGAACCGAATTTCACCAAACTAAGTATACATATAATACTAAGTAAGGACACCTGACCTTTATAATTTTATACCACGTTGGAAACTTACTTTCAAAATGGTGGCTATTTAAATAGTTATGGTGATGTTATATCTCGGAAACCATTAATGCGATTTAACCAGATTTCGTATTTTGACAGCGCAAGGTGTAAGCATTGAATTTATAGGTATATATTGTTGTTAGTCCGCCATTTTGCAAAATAGTACCACATTAAAAATAAAGTTTTTACGTAATTTCTCGAAAAAATACTCAACCAATTTTCACAAAATTTGGCAAGTATGTAGCACTAGTGTAGGTGATGTAAATTAATGCAATAAAAGTTAATGATGCATTTATTTTCAAAACGGTGGCCATACGAATATTTTGGGCTTATGCGGTACTATTGCCATATGGTTTAACCTATCTCAACCAAATTTTGTATGCTGATAATATCTATTAAAAGCATCATATATTCCCAAAACAATCACTTTAGTCCGTCATTGGTAAGATATCATTACATAAATTAATAAAGTTTTTGTGTAATAACTCGGGAAACAATTGCTCCAAATTGCTATAAACAGATTGATACCAAATATGACAAACAAGTAATACTGTGGCTGTTGGTATATACAAATATTTTTTTAAGTATATCAGACACATATTTCTGAAATGGCGGCCATCTAGCCGTTTTAGCATTGATACTAGATCTTCTAAACCATGTAATACATTCCAACTTAACTTTGTATGCTGGGAGTACACATAATAAAAATAAAATGTGTCTACACTGAGTCTCTTTTGTCCTCCATTTTGTAAGATGGCGGCACGCGAATAAATAAAGCTTTTATATTATATATCAGGAAACAATTGACTGATTCCTACTTAATATGGCAAACAAGTAGTACTGTGGCGGTTGATATATACAAATATGTTTTAAGTCTATCAGAAACATATTTTCAAAATGGTGGCCATCTAGCCATTTTAGCATAGTATACTATACCTTCAAAACCATGTAATATATCGCAAATTAACTTTGTATACTGGGAGTACACAAAACAAATATATAATGTGTCTACATGAAGCCTCTTTAGTCCTCCATTTTGTAAGATAGTGCCGTGCGAACATAAAGCTTTTATGTTATATCTCGGGAAACAACAAACCTATTCCTAGTAAATATTGCAAACAAGTAGTACTGTGACAGGTGATGCTAACTGGGAATATATCTTCCCACAGCTCTGCATAATGCTGCCACATTTTGTGGACCTTTTACACTGTGTCCACATTAGGTGGGTTTTGTGAGTAAAATATGTGTTTCTGAATGATTATCGATTATTATTTTTGGAAGGTAAGTAATAATTTTTTTAATCCTTCTGGCTAATCATTTATATATTCAGAAGGTTATGTAAATGTTTCTAGGTGCAATAATGTTTTCCTTTTATTTTCTCGATTGTACATCTGTGTGGGAATAATTTTTCCAGTAAACTTTTTACAATGCTGTGATTTATATACATTTGATTTAGACACGTTTACATATATTTGCTTATATATGTAACAGAAATCATTCTTATTTATTTTATTTCATAAACAGGCAAACTATTTTGTTTTCAAAGCAAAAATATTTTTTTTTGGGTTGTAAGATTCGAAATTACTGGCAAAACTTTTCGTCTACTTCAAGTTTAGCATCTAAAAAATGGATTCCACAAGATATGCAACGGTATTTGATCAGCGGGCACATTGAACAAATATAACATTATATATATTTTGGACAGACATGTACACACACACACACACAAATACTTTTTCTCTCTCTCTTTAGTGTTACTTTTTGGTTTTCTTTGGTGTTCTCTTCTTTCCTTTCGTTATTTTTAAGTTCCATGGAACCAGATAAGCATTTAGTTTCTACATTATAGTTAGATTTTTCGATTGACTTATTTCAGTGCACATCCAGTAACTTACTTCGTAAATATTATAAAAAATTAATTACATCACACACACCTGAAACTATTGTATCATTTTATGTACCACATTAGTCGTACTGATGCTGAATGTGGTTCGAAAATCATTGCATTCAGTTCAAGTGGAGTGTGGTTCTAACTTGTATCACTCAGCGAGTGAGTTCTGAGTGCGTACAGTTGTAATTATTACAGTTTGCTGTGCACCTTGCCAAAGTAAATCTGCAAATTGGTTTTCATTCTATTTAGCTCGCACAAAGACTATTTTGTTGCTGGTGTTAGAACATATAAACTTTATTTTTCCTTTTTATGTTTTATTTGTGTAAAATAAGAGCAATTTATTTTAATTGCGCAATACCACAAATTTACAGCATGAAATAAACATATGAACTCTAAGAACCTAAACATAAATTTCTTGTATCACCACAGGCCTATTTCGTTCTCATGGGTCAAGGGCGAAGCCAAGAAGGAACTGAAGGGGCCAAAAAGCCCCCCTCCCAAAAAAAAACTATAGAAATTTTAAAATGCATATTATAAAGGTCGAAAAATATCCCATTTACCTTAAAAAATTCTCTCTTGATTGCAAAGTTAAAAAATTCACTGTCCTATAAAATTGTTTGTAGCTTCTCCATAACTGAATCTTGCGTAAGCCCTTGTCATACATATCATATTTTCTAACAATTTCAACTGTAGTACAGATAACCATATGTTTTGGGTCTGACACAAACATTATTAAAAACAATGTTGTTTAGATGTCTACATGGATTATAAATAACCCTAAACAGCGTGAAGAGGCACTTCCNACATTATTAAAAACAATGTTGTTTAGATGTCTACATGGATTATAAATAACCCTAAACAGCGTGAAGAGGCACTTCCATTATTTTATTCATTGCCGGATGAAGAATCCAATTCATTTGTAGAAGCTGGCGATGGTGCCTATGAGGAATGAGTAATTCTTGATGATACTAAAATTGTGAATACTGCATCAGAAGCATCTTTACAAATGTTGGTGAATATAACCCCACATATTTTGTTGTTGATGAAAGTAGGGAAATATTGACTGAAGATGAGTTTGGCACGGAAGAGGAGGAGGAAGTAGAAGACTAGAGACCCAACACAGGAGCATTTGGAGCTGTGCAGTCGTGGTTCTCTTTTCTCTGGGAAACCAAAACCAGACATACCTCCACTGGCTAAACGAAGTGTTTTCTTCGAGGCACTATTTGAGGANTTTTCTCTGGGAAACCAAAACCAGACATACCTCCACTGGCTAAACGAAGTGTTTTCTTCGAGGCACTATTTGAGGAAAATGTATTACAAAAAACAGTTTACGAAACCCATTTGTATGTATTTGTATGTTATTTGTAACATCTTCCCTGCGTCGGCTTTAAGACATCTGGACCCAGTGTTTCGTTGCCATACAGAGCATTAATGCTTCGTATGTACTCTATAAACATATTCATCTGGGGCTGGTGGGCGACTAAAGCTTTACCTGTGTTGGTAAATGTACCTAGTCTTACAGATTTACCCATTCTGCTCGTTGCCAAGTTATGAGTGAAGAGTGGAGAGGCATGGGTGGCTCTTAACACCAAGGTCTGGAGAGGCAATGAGGGTAAAGCGTGGTAATTATGGAGTACTGCCGGAATGGCAAAAGCAGCAGAAATGGGAAATTCCCGAGAAAACCCACCGACCAGCGGCTTCGTCCTGGTTATGCCAATGACTTTAATGTACAGTCGGTTTATTTTCTCGCATGATGTATATGTAAATAAAATTGGACGCTAGAAGCAACCTATGTTGATGCAAAATTTTATTTAAGTGCTCTATCTGCGTTATGTTATCATGACTTGAAAAAGTTGCTTTCGGAAAGCTACACACATGGCTGTAAATATCGAGATGCACTAATGTGATTATATTAGCTTAGATGGAAGTATTAATATTGTAAACATGTTTAAAGACTCCTATATAATGGCTGCTACTGGGTTACTTTGTGCAAAATATGTGAATTATATTCTCGAATTCATCCTATAGTGAAAATAAATCTTACTTTTCGAGACAAGTATCCTGTTAAAACGTATGCAAATATGCGGACCTGAATGGGATGGCGTGAGAAGTGTTGTGGCGACCACCCTCGAAGTGAATGTCTTATTCAACAAGTATATGTGAATGGTAATGATAATGCTTGCTGGTTTGGTGGTAGGCTGTGTGGTAGCGAATATGTTTGTTCAGAGTGAATGATTACAAAAAAAGGTTTATTTTTATCGTAGATTTCGTTGGTAGTTTTGATAGTCGATGCGGCCCTGTAGATACAAGTGTTGCTATGATATGACGAGTACGGTGACTCATATATCTGACTGGTGTTGGTTGGTATGGCAGATGATATGGGTTTTAGGAATGCATGAGACTAGAGCACATTGTGCAATAACAAAGCNTGGTGTTGGTTGGTATGGCAGATGATATGGGTTTTAGGAATGCATGAGACTAGAGCACATTGTGCAATAACAAAGCAGAAGTATTGCAGAGAGGAATATGTCTCACTTAAACGATATGAAAACCATTATGTATATCAAAAACCAGGCAACATTATTCCTTTCCCATTTCATCTATAGACTCCGTTTCCAAATTTTTTCTACGAGTACTACTAAGTTGTCTTCTATTTTTGGTTTACAGAAAGCAAATTTGTTTTACGTATATATTTGATTAACTATATTATACCATCATACAGAAGCAATATTCTTTACAATACTCTGCATAAAATTTACTTTATAACAAAATTGGGTGATAAAATTACTAAGACTTTTTTTAGTCCTAAGTAGATTACAGTCATTAATCTGACTTATATACAATTCTATAAAATTAGTCGTACATTTCTTCTCAATTTATTCTTAGTGTGCTCTTCAGTTTAAACAAAATTATTTTATAAAGTTTTCCCAATTTCTGTTGTAAATAGCGTCAAAATTTCATATAAATCCATCCCATCAGCTATACTGAGCATCAACGTGTATATATTGTAATTTTTTAACCTTACAACAAACTATGAATTTTATCTCCCGCGAGTATATCTACAAGGCGTGCTCTATTTATGTTCATTAGAAAANTGGTGTTGGTTGGTATGGCAGATGATATGGGTTTTAGGAATGCATGAGACTAGAGCACATTGTGCAATAACAAAGTAGAAGTATTGCAGAGAGGAATATGTCTCACTTAAACGATATGAAAACCATTATGTATATCAAAAACCAGGCAACATTATTCCTTTCCCATTTCATCTATAGACTCCGTTTCCAAATTTGTTCTACGAGTACTACTAAGTTGTCTTCTATTTTTGGTTTACAGAAAGCAAATTTGTTTTACGTATATATTTGATTAACTATATTATACCATCATACAGAAGCAATATTCTTTACAATACTCTGCATAAAATTTACTTTATAACAAAATTGGGTGATAAAATTACTAAGAATTTTTTTAGTCCTAAGTAGATTACAGTCATTAATCTGACTTATATACAATTCTATAAAATTAGTCGTACATTTCTTCTCAATTTATTCTTAGTGTGCTCTTCAGTTTAAACAAAATTATTTTATAAAGTTTTTCCAATTTCTGTTGTAAATAGCGTCAAAATTTCATATAAATCCATCCCATCAGCTATACTGAGCATCAACGTGTATATATTGTAATTTTTTTACCTTACAACAAACTATGAATTTTATCTCCCGCGAGTATATCTACAAGGCGTGCTCTATTTATGTTCATTAGAAAANACCTTACAACAAACTATGAATTTTATCTCCCGCGAGTATATCTACAAGGCGTGCTCTATTTATGTTCATTAGAAAATGTATCTTAATGCTAAATTATTTATATATTTAATTTATATTTTCTAAGATTAATTGTATTCTGTTCTTCCCGAAAAGTTTATATTAATAAGGCTTACATTAAAATAATAACACAAAAGTAGTTTAAAGACTTTACCTTTATTGAAAAGATTGTCAAAAAATACATAAAAATTGTTTNAAAATAATAACACAAAAGTAGTTTAAAGACTTTACCTTTATTGAAAAGATTGTCAAAAAATACATAAAAATTGTTTCACACGTAAATTATAATTCATTCACCAAAGCAATTATGATGGTGACTGTTTCATGATACAAATCCTGCTGTGAGCANCACACGTAAATTATAATTCATTCACCAAAGCAATTATGATGGTGACTGTTTCATGATACAAATCCTGCTGTGAGCATTCAATCCACTCTTACTCACATATACCACACCAGAGTTACCACATGGGTAAGTCTTGTAAGCGACAGTTTGTTTCCCATCTCAGGTTGCGTCAGTAGATGTCTGCTGGGTACGTAGGGATGAGGCCTAATGAAGACGATTACTGTCTAGCCTGTGAAGTCGTACAACAGAACACACATATTCTTCATAGCAGTTTTTATTCTATTTTATAGTTAAGGTGCACAGCTAACCATTAATATTTTACTTCATCTGCTCATCTTTCAGTGTTGGTGGTACCGTTATTAGTCTTGCTGGTGGAGCACCCTCACGACGTACCATACATTAACTTCTATAATGTGGTGTGGCTGCAACAGTAGTGCTCCCTTGAAATCATTATAGACATGGGGGACAGTCGAGAATGTCTTCGTCATGTTGCAGATAAGCAGGTAGGTGCCTATAAACAGATTATATTTCGGTGCTGCGCTAACACGAGAAGGAATTATTTAGGCAGTTATGCGATCTCAGTTTCTTTATCAAGTGCCCCAGTGATTTAAGCTTCCCATAGGTCACGATAGCTGATTAAATTTTCTGACCACTAGAACGCAATGCCATCATTTTCATTGTGTTCCCTCTGCGTGATAAATATGTTTTGGATGCTTTTCACTAATATTAGCTGCTTTTAATAGGCCTAAAATATGTGGGACAGACAGAACAAACTAAAGAAAAATGTTGATGGTATATTTGACTAGTGATAGTCGGTAACATCGTCATGGTAGATAAAATTAGTGGCAGGTATGGTTTTGTTATGTTTGTTTTTGATGAGATCAGTTGTTAGATTTGCATCGTATGTCTAAGCTATGCTTGATCTCGTATGGATGGTTTGTGTAAGGTCAGCAGTATTACTTGTGATCTGAATTTTTTTGTTTTATACCTAATGGTTACAAAATGACAGTCGATTTCATGTGTAGAAAGTCTTGGGGCGTAATGGATTACGCCAGTTTAATCGGCCAAGGAGGAGGGGGGTGTAACAGACATTCTGATTTTGTAGTTATATAAAATGGTTCGAAAATAATGTTGACTTTGCTTATAAATGAACCTAGGGTATAACATTACATCTCGATCACGGAGCATGGATACCTCCTTTCTGCATTTAAGGTCTCTGTATAATATGTTGATGAAAATGGTGGGAATATGTTTATGAAATTGGTTAGTAACTATGATTAGAAATTTACCTTCTTTGGTATTGGGTGTATTAAAATGGACTAAATTAGATTATTCATTAGATCATTCTTCCGAAATTGCCATCAACTATGCTTATATAATTGCTAAGGAAAAGATAAATTTTGTTAGCCTCTTTGAAGTCTTCAGATTTACCTATAGTTTGTATAGTACCTACAAGTGTAACTTCGGAACTTGTGTGTAACTATGCTTACGTAAATGCTTGAATTATAAGGTATCGTATCGCCTTACCGAGGTAGGGAATATTACGTTTGACATTTGCTTGGTGACTTAAACTCCAATGGATGATCAATGGTTAGTAACTATGCTTATATGAGGGCTTAAAGCATAATGTGACACACGTGAAAACTTGCGGTCATACACTATATCTACATGGCAGGTTTCAATTACACAAGCCTAATGGTTTTTAATTACAGACAACTATTCATTGTTCAAGGGGTTGTAAANACATGGCAGGTTTCAATTACACAAGCCTAATGGTTTTTAATTACAGACAACTATTCATTGTTCAAGGGGTTGTAAATTATGCCTATATATCATATTTAATGGTTAATGGTTCCAAAATTATGACCAATTATGCTTAATTAAGGGTTTTAACTTAATATTCTGTACATGCAATCTCGGGATCAGAAATGGTGCTAAGATATTGCATTTCAGAAACCTAACTGGAATGGTTAAAAAATTATGTCAACTATGATTGTAAAAATATGTAGGGCTTTTTGTATCGTATCTTTATACTCGNCTGGAATGGTTAAAAAATTATGTCAACTATGATTGTAAAAATATGTAGGGCTTTTTGTATCGTATCTTTATACTCGTGGTCGTAAATGATGTCACTGTATTGTATATCAAGGGCCCAGCTCAAATGGTCCTCAAATAGTGATCAACTATCCTTATAATAGGCTGTAGGGCTTATCACATTGTAAATATATTTTATTTTCTATTTACGATAATGAGAGCACTTTTGAGGCCCTTAGCTACCTTTTTAAAAAAATATTGCAATGTAAGTAATAAACACAGTGTGTGTATTCCACCACACTCGGAAGTGAACGTCTAAGGCTACAATAAAATATTGTCATTGACTATTATTCGAAAAGAGAGGGCTTTCAAAATTCAAAAGTTCTCACTTTACAGGGAATAGCCTCTAGCAGCCATAACTGATGTCTCTCTATGTACCGTCTTTGAAGAGCCTAGCTCAAATGGTTTGAAAATAGTTACCAACTATACCTATAAAAGACTTGGGGTGTAACATGTAGTATGCTCATCGTGATTATGAGTGTCGAATGTGATAAAAATTTTACTCCTGTAACTGGGCTATACTGGAGAGGATGTATGCTTTGGAAGGGCGCAGGATTTGGGGGCGGGGGGGAAGGGAGGAGAGGGTCCAGTAGACACAGTGCACTTAGAAGAAATCTGCTCAGGTTGAAGAATTTGCAGCCAGCGATGACTTGCAGGATGATGGCGTATGCGATGTATGCGAAGCACCGGAAACTCCAGTCACAGAGCACACAATTTTACAGAATAGAAGAGGCGCTTTCTTCGATGTAAGCGAACTCGTTCGTTCACTGGGCACGAGGCTCGAGGAACAAATATTATGTTTCTGTGGTTGAGCTGCAATTATGTTACCAGGTACAGAATTGCTAATACACTAACATCATTGGTCACACAAGTCTTAACCGTGTTATAATGGAACTCAAATATTTTAGTAAATATTTTCGATTTAATGCATTTTAAAGGGCGAAGTATTAACAATTGAAGGTTTGATTGTGTTCTGATATCGTGTACGATCGATAAAACTGGTAATTGAAAAGTTCTAAAATCAGAAGAATATATATTTTTTCAATAAAAAAAAATTAATACATTTTATTGGTAATATAGTACAAATTGAAAGATATATGTATTAGTGTATACTATACATTGTATTTTCTCGGTAATTACAAAAAGAATTTCTGCTATAGAACGAATGAAATTTTTAAAAAATTATACAGATTTAAAACATTTTTTAAAACCTGAGGATTAAAAACCTGATTTTAAATTGGGTTTTGAGGTATTGAACAATATATGTTACTGGTAATTAACTTTTAAAGTTTAATGATTTTTATGTTTTTTAAGTTAATGTATCGATTTTATTTTAAAACCACAGTATTAAAATTTGAATATTTAATGGGGATATATAGTGTAAGACAGATTTACGACTAATTAAAAAGAAACTAATTAAAAAATTCAATTTCTTTAGTTTTAAGTTAAAATATTCATTTACAAAATTTTTAACTTAATGGGATTTAGAATAGTTTTGTAGCTTCAAACAATCAATTTTATCGTTTATTAAAAATATAACTTTCTGAAATCAAACGAATTTTTATGTTTTACAAATAAAAATATCAATGCAATGAATATTTAAAAGCATTAGACTTAAAATGATGACTTTTATTTTTGATATACCCATTTAAACCTTAAGACTACCATATGTATCGATACTCAGTCATCTAAGGGACATGTCTACCAACCCAAGGTCCTGCAGTTCGAGGTACCTCCGCTCCAACATATTGTTTCACTTGCATTAAAATACACATGATGATAGAGGCGAAAATTACATGTATAACAAATAAAATTTCGACCTTGAATTCAGGGAGAAAAAATAAATTTACACAATAGCGCTACCTAGGAACGGATATCGGAAACAAAGATGGCTACACTGGTGTCATCTAGCATTCTGCATCGGAAATAAATNGCGCTACCTAGGAACGGATATCGGAAACAAAGATGGCTACACTGGTGTCATCTAGCATTCTGCATCGGAAATAAATATGGCTGCTTACACTGATGCCATCTTGAAGTTGGCATCCGAAAAAAAGAAAAGCGAATAAGTCGACACCAGCTGTGCATCGACCAGTCGGCATCGGACACAAAGATATCTGCCTACACTAGCACAACCAGGCAGGGAATATTGGAGTCAAAGATGGCTGCCTAAAAAAACGAATGACTAGCAGAAATACACAAAATGACGGGTGATAAATACGTCGACACCAATGGCGCACTCTAACAAATGACATTAGAAACTAAGAGAAAATCCAAGATTGCAGATGAGGGTAAAACCCAAGATGCAGGCGAAAGCCAAATACATCNACATTAGAAACTAAGAGAAAATCCAAGATTGCAGATGAGGGTAAAACCCAAGATGCAGGCGAAAGCCAAATACATTATGGCTGCTACCTGAGTGGAATGACAGAGCACGAGAAAGCACGCGCATGGCCCAAATGTCCTTCCCAAGCTCCAGTTGTCACAGACCAGGGCTCCTTAGCTAGGCACCACTTGTCCCAGCCGGGCTAGTCCCCAGATTCTCTCCCAGCTTCCTGTCCCTATCGAAGGTCGCAATCACTACTAAGGTTAAGTCAGGCCCGGCTCGTTGCCAGCTGCTCATAGTGTCGATGTAAGTGTAGGTAAAAAGTTGACAGTAGAGATATTTGGGTGGCTCTTAACAACGAGGTCTTGACAGCCGATGACGGTGATATGAGTTGAGTATGTAGCAGCGTCGGAATTCAAGGGTGGGAGACACCGGAGTTTCCCAAGAAAACCAGCGGCATCGTTCGGCAAGATTCCCATTTGTGAAAATCCGGGCGTGGCCTGGCCGGGGATTGAACCCGGTTCACCTTCGTGGGAGGCGAGCAGTTTAACCGCTCAGATACCACAACCCCTTGTACATAAAAGGTTTTATGACTCACAGTGGTTGAATAAGTATTATAAAATTAATAAACTAAATACTCACGAAACTTTGATATTTTAGGTTTAAGCTGGGAAGAAAACTGAATCCTTATGACATTTTGATATAATTTTAAATCTTACGCTGGGAATGAGATGTTTGCGAGTAATACTTCATGANCTGAATCCTTATGACATTTTGATATAATTTTAAATCTTACGCTGGGAATGAGATGTTTGCGAGTAATACTTCATGGTTTTCTTTGAAAAGGTTGTAAGATTTATGGAAATACATATTTCCTACCATTTTGTGAATCTAAAATGTTTTGACGATATTTATATATTAATAATTAAAATACTAACTTCTTTTTTTTTCAATNGATATGAGTTGAGTATGTAGCAGCATCGGAATTCAAGGGTGGGAGACACCGGAGTTTCCCAAGAAAACCAGCGGCCTTGTTCGGCAAGATTCCCATTTGTGAAAATCCGGGCGTGGCCTGGCCGGGGATTGAACCCGGTTCGCCTTCGTGGGAGGCGAGCAGTTTAACCGCTCAGATACCACAACCCCTTGTACATAAAAGGTTTTATGACTCAGAGTGGTTGAATAAGTATTATAAAATTAATAAACTAAATACTCACGAAACTTTGATATTTTAGGTTTAAGCTGGGAAGAAAACTGAATCCTTATGACATTTTGATATAATTTTAAATCTTACGCTGGGAATGAGATGTTTGCGAGTAATACTTCATGATTTTCTTTGAAAAGGTTGTAAGATTTATGGAAATACATATTTCCTACCATTTTGTGAATCTAAAATGTTTTGACGATATTTATATATTAATAATTAAAATACTAACTTCTTTTTTTTTCAATTATTAACGGGTATGCGACATACCTGGCATGGTAATCGTCAACGACACAGGTTTCTTCACACTTTTTGAATAAAACTTTTTAAAATCATTTCATGCATGACATGCTCGGTTGCTTCCTAAATACGTAATGTGTCACAAGCATTTTATACTTGACGTGTAATGCATATAGGAAGAATTAGAAGCGGCGCTGTCATAAACCCACCCCACCCCCCGAACATAAAACCAGTGTAGGGCATCCCGGTAGACACATGTTACCCATTAACGCGTGCTGAGGTCAAGCTGTGGCGGGGAAGCACTTTCCGCAAGCGGGCCTCCTCCCCCGCCACCCCTAGCAAATGTACACACCAGAGAAAATGCCTGAAAAGCTTGGAAGTTGTGCCACGAGACTTTCTCCCCCTTTAGCAAACCGCGGGGCAAATTGGACATGCGCCGCGGACAGAGAGCTGAAAGGGTAAGCTTTAGGGTGCAGAACACACACCCCCCAACCTACAAGAACCACAACACATGTATGAAGTGTTCATTTTCAAAGCTTTCTTCCTCCCCCTTTCCCAACAGACAGGCATGTGTAAGAATCTAGGGAGGGCGCCCAGACAGTTTAAAAGCCATTTTTAGAGACAAGGAGGGAGTCAGCCATATCTCCATGCTGAGAGAGGAAGTCAGTCAGTCAGCGGAGGCTTGGGAATCAGACCCTGGTCGAGTCAGTTACCACAGTTACCAGAGTTACGTCGGACGAGTAGTATCNCCCTGGTCGAGTCAGTTACCACAGTTACCAGAGTTACGTCGGACGAGTAGTATCACCACGCCGGGATGCGAGTCAGTCAGTCGATCAGTTGAATCATATCAGTCAGTCAAGCCAGTCATATCAGGGTAGTCGGAAGCTGCGATACTCCGCACTGGGAGATTCAGTTACGTCAGAGTAGTCAACAAGTCAGTTAGAAGCGTGTGCAGAGAGAGAAAGTCCGTGCAACAGTTAACCGAGGCCGGGGAGATCGGACCCTGGCCGAGTCAGTCAGTCACATTAATCAGTCAGTCAGTTGAATCACACAGTTACGTGAGAGGAAGTCCATTGGGATGCTGAGAGGCCGCGGGGTTTGGGCCCTGGCAGAGACAACCAGAGACAGTGTTA
>NQII01003198.1:0-14249 GCA_002778355.1 Clitarchus hookeri
AAAAAATTGCCAAAAAAAGGCTCTCTATATGATGCTTCTAAAGTATGATATCTACATACGACATTTGGTTGAATTTGGTTTTTGTTTAATATATGTAGCAAACTTGCCTAAATTATTTATGATGCAGCCATTTTGAAAACTGTTACCCAACCCATTTAAGACATTCAAGTTTACATGAACTTCTGTAGCATTTATGGCATGGTGAACATTTGGTAAATATTAGTTGAAATGTTCCAGTGTAGCATTTGCTTGGAATCAGTTGATCAGTCCTCGAGATATGGCATAAAACCTCCATAATTTTAATATGGTGAACTTCATAAATGGATGATAAAAAAGTAATGTAGTAGCATTTTCGATGTTTGTATACTGCCAATATACCAAGTTTAGTTAAAATAGAATATATACCTTCTTAGATGTAGCACACAAAAAATAGCCCCCATTTTAAAAATAAGTGTCTGATTTACTTAAAACATACCAGTTTAAACCACCTACTCGAGTACTATATGTTTGCCAAATTTGGTGGAAATCTGTCAATGGTTTCCCGAGATATGACAAACACAATATTTCTTCGCATGTCGCTATCTTACAACATGGAGAACAAAATATGCTCTTTGTAGATACAATTGATAGTTAGTAATACCTACTGCCAGCATACAAAGATAAGTTGGAATTGATTACATGGTTTCGACGATTGAAATTATAGGCTTAAAATGTCTATATGACTGCCATTTTAAAAATAAGTTTCTGACATGATTATAATATGTAATTTTACATTATCTACCGCACAATACTACTTGTTTGCCAAATTAGTTAGGAATTAGTTAATTGTTTCCTGAAATATGACATAAAAGCTTTATTTATTCGCATGGTGATATCTTACAAAGTGGCGGAGAAAATATACTCCGTGTATAAGCACTTGATAAATATAATATCTCCTGCCAAAATATAAAGTTATGTTGTTATTGATATCATAATTTCGACTATATGGCATTATAAGCTTAAGTATCTGTGTGGCCACCATTCTGAAAATAAATGTCTGGCATGCTTAAAACCTATCACTTATCATCATCTGCATCAGTTCTACTTGTTTGCCAGATTTGGTAGGAATCGGTAAATTCTTTTACCGAGATATGACATAACTTTATTTATTCACATTATTCACAGTTCCAAAACGGCACACAAAAAAAGTTATGCGCTAGTATATATGATGCTTTTAATTGATACATTCAGTATAAAATTTTTTGTTGAAATTGTTGAAATATTATGGCAGATATACCAAATGAACCCAAAATATTTATGGTCGTTATTTGGAAAGTAAGTACACATTAAAGTTCAATCACTTACATTTACTTGGACTTGAGAAAGAATTTGAAAGGGCACTCGAATGGAATGTGTGGTAAACATAGTAGGAGTATGAAAATAAATTCCCCCGCACACATACAGTGAAAACTGTGGCATCGATTAAATTTTTTTGCCCAACCTTCCCTTGCAGCTTGTCACTAATGCATCTTTATGGCAGGTAAATGTTTCACAGCAACATTAAAGGAGCCCCAAACTTGAAGAGAAGATTATGTGATTATAGACAAGGAGGGTAGATATTGTCGATGAACTGCACAGGGTAATCATTGCATTATCTGTTTTTACAACTTGATGCATGTCGCATACCAGAATAAGCATAGCACCATTACCACACCCTGCCATCTTATTAATACATATCCAGGGCAGGCAGCTGACCACGAAACTTTCAACCCGGGGATTCACCCCCGGTGATGAACCGAGGCTCGAATGACACAGGGAATGTCCCGAGGCGAATGCCTTTAGCCACGCAAGAGAAATTGCAGATAAGGCAGCTCACGACGAAGGAAGCAGAGGCTGCTCCCTACCAGAATTGTGCAGACCACAGCTCAGAAAGTAGTACCGTAGGAATCTCCATGACACCACTCTTACCCTTTCTCCACACCGCACTGGTTGGAGCACAAAATCCACTGACAAGACACAAAATCGGGCACAAAAACACCCGAGTTACACAGGGAAACTCCCCTATTCTCTCCTGAGAAATTGCTGACAAGGGTAGCTTCAATATAGCGACGAACGAGTTAAATTACTAGCACAGCCGAGACAGCAGGGAGTTGTTCAGTGGTCTCACCATGAAGCGGAGGTCACTCAGTTGTTGTATCTTAACGCCGAGAGACGCGAGGCAGCAGGGAGTTGTTCAGTGGTCTCACCATGAAGCGGAGGTCACTCAGTTGTTGTATCTTAACGCCGAGAGACGCGAGGCAGCAGGGAGTTGTTCAGTGGTCTCACCATGAAGCGGAGGTCACTCAGTTGTTGTATCTTAACGCCGAGAGACGCGAGGCAGCAGGGAGTTGTTCAGTGGTCTCACCATGAAGCGGAGGTCACTCAGTTGTTGTATCTTAACGCCGATAGACGCGAGGCAGCAGGGAGTTGTTCAGTGGTCTCACCATGAAGCGGAGGTCACTCAGTTGTTGTATCTTAACGCCGAGAGACGCGAGGCAGCCGGGTGAGTCAGTCAACCGAGGCCAGGGTTCGGAAGCTGCGTGCAATGTGTCACTTGCAGTAGATGTACTCGTTCCAATAACCTACACAACATTTTTAATTAGGATAAATTTTAAATGCACAAGCTTCCTCCAGCCATTATATTCTCTCATCCGCATGATCGTTTACTACAGTTCTGTAATAGCCCAAATAGGAAATTTCTCGGCACATTCTCTCAACAGGTAACAATGAAACAGTTTATTAGTTCACTAAAACGGTTTCCCGATTACGCAATAAAAAATTTAAAATTATTCCGATGAAGATAACTAAAATGAAAGTAGTTTATTGGTGCATGAACCTTTAAATTTTAAACCTTGGCTTCCCACTTGGTTAACATTTGCATTATACCGAATATCTCCATAACGTAGTGTCATATATAACTTTTTTTAATTCTTATCTACAATTTTACAGTCAGTGACGTGGCTCGTTATTGGATTCTACATAATGATGCTATATATATATATATATATATATATATATATATATATATATATATATATACACACACACACATACACACATGAAATATGCTATTTATACCCAGCAGGTGCAGTAGAGCTGGTGAATATTTCTGAAAGATTAGTGCGAGGAAATCAAATGGCCACTATTATTATTCCTTGATTCTTGAAGGACACCAATGTGTTGGCGGAGTCCAAGAATACGTTGCAGTTTTGCTTTCGAAGACCTTCCCACGGGGACTTTCAGCTCCCTCTAAAGTGTTCTATCAACTATCTTACTTTGTATTATATTACTTCAGTGGCTTAAAGCGTTAGTTGCCTGTAGGATAATGGCCACTGTTGCAACCGGGGACATTATAATAAACAAGGTATGTCATGAAGTCACGATACAGAGGAGTAAAGTATCCAAATAAGGAACGAGATGAATTTATGTGAATTCCGTCACCTTAATTCTGGTCCGTTAACCTCTATAACATGCAGTGAATGTGAATTTCACTAATTGTCTACCGAAAGACGAAATGCAATTGAACTTATTTTAAAGACAAAATTGAACAGAATACAGTTCACACGACAGTCCACCGACACTGATTTTTGTTACTACACATGCTCATGCCACGAAAATGGCGGTGGGTATTCAGACTTCAAATTGTTGACACCGCCACCATTTCATATCTGTACGTCTAATTGCTATGCGGTCACTACTTGGAAACAGTGCAAAGCCGCAACCCAAACCACCCACGATACTCTGCAGTTAGTCCTTCGTCCAACTAGATGTACAGTAGTTGTTGAAACACAAATTAAAGATGATATTTTTCGCATTTTATTCCCTAAGACTGAAATAAACCTTTAGATCGGCTTTAGCAGGATGTTTGAGTCAGCAATAGGGATGGCAGCTGGTAACAAAACATGTCTTTCTTGTAAAAGGTGCATTGTGAGTGGGGAACTAGGAAGCTTAGAACCAGTGGCGTCTGTTGAACTGTTACAGGGTAAGCTGGTGCTTGCTCACTGCTGTACATTCTCGGTGCACGCAGCAGAAAGCAGTAACCACTGTGCAGCCTAGGGAAACTAAATTCATTCTGACCACTCACAAGCGAGCAGCAAGGGACCCATTACACGCGTCCTGTGGCATCAACTGCCTAGCTGCGTTTTAGTGGTTAGAGTGTAAACTAGCCAGCGACGGCAGAGAGCTTACGCCATCGTACCTTGCAACAGTTCAAAACTCGCCACTGGTTTTTATACAGAATGTTATTAAAGTGAGTGCGCACAAATGCGGCACGTTATCCCTTTGGTGTCATTAAGACTAAGTTAAGCTTTGTTTGTATGAGGTGGAGGAATATTCTGGAAGTAGAACTTAAGCAGGGCTTCACAAAAGTTGGAAGTAACCGCGAATGGACTTATAAACAAATGTGGTGCATAAAAGCCTACATTTCCCCTTATACGTACTAGGAACATATTCGATTGTGTAATGGTGATATGGAGGTAAAGACTGTTCACAGTAAACTCAACGCTTTTGAAAGCTCTGCTTAAGACCTAGTTGTATGAACATTGAATATTCATCTACCGTATGTAAAACAAACATTTGCATGGGCCTCAGAACTTTATTTACGCATAAGTCAAGTAAAACTTTGAAATTGAAAGAACAGTAAATATTTCACAAATTTACCCATTCTTGCACTTATAAAAATAATTTTAGTATTCACAAATATTTACCTAACACTTTTAATACATTGATAAGACATGGGACTACTTCCTCCACGTCGTTACCAACTTATCTGGGTGCTTGCCAGTCAGTGTGCCCATGAAAATGCGTGCAGATAGGGACGGTGCCATTTTTCGAAGGTTGAGTTAAAAAATGCTTAAATAACAGTGGACAGCCTTACAATATAGGCAGTGAGCCGTGAGTGTGTGTATGGCAGTGAGGTACTCGCGGCTGTTGCAGTGACGTGTGCCCGGGTGCTGGTGCTGGCAGCCCTGCTGTGGGGCGGAGCTGCCGCAGTAGGCTGGGTACGAGATTGCGATGAGGCAGACTGCTCGAGGTTCGTGTGCGGCGCCGCCTTGCGCTGCGTACGCGCCTTCCGCTCCGACGACTGGCCACCCACGTGCGTCTGCTACCCGCGCGTCGACTGTGCCGACTGCGCCAGCATGTGCAAGGGCAACACCTCCTGCGTCTGCACCGGCATGAACTGCATCCCGGGACTCCTGTCCTGCTCCGACGTCAGCTGCGTCGTCGATACATCCACCACCGCTGCGCCCACCTCCACAGTCTCGTCCTCCTAGCTTCGCGTCCAATCCCACTCTCTACTTTGTTCCCTCCCGCACTGTTTTCTGGCTTCACACCGTGCACCTTCGCCATGGACTGCCTTGTCACCAAAGCCTCATCGCCTACCTCTCCTTGACGTATCCTAACATCGCCTTCGCACTGTCGCAGCCACTTAGGACAAGAATTCACTAGCATTCAACCGCCCGCATGGTCGTGCAGATGTATGCGGGCCCGTGTGGACGTGCAGTTGTCTGTCACTAACAAAATACACGACGTCCACTGTTCACTCGTGTTTCTTGTGATCCCAACAAAACTGGTTTTTAATAAACTGAACTATCTTTACCATCTCTGTTGGACTCACACCGTACTTCTTGGCGAGTTGCGTAATAATATCTAATTTTTTATTTCTGTTTTTATATTCTTCACATTTCGTGTCCCAAAAATAAGCGTTCCTCGAATGCCTGCTATAAGTATAATAGTACCTTGTACATTCCAGATAGTCGCTACTAAAAACCGGAACTGCCTGTTCTGTGGAGAGTAGGGTTGGTAGTTGGCAGGAACACCAAGGCCGGTCGCAGCACTCCTTTAGCATCTCTCTCTTCCCCACACCAGAATACACATGGCCGTGTTTTCCATCGCAGCCTGGAAACATAAACACACCTACACTGTGTGAACTGTATGCGGGCTGCTTGCTGAGGGGCTGTACAGCCCGCAAATAGTCGACATACGCCTAACATAAAGCCTGCCCTTTTCTATGCGTTCCGATGGACGAGTCGCCCAAGAGCTGTGGATGAGTTTCGCAGTGCGTTAAATTGTACAGAAATGTGTGGGACCGGAAGTCAATTTATATTTACCTACACCAGAGAATGTCGCCTTTACCGTCGTCCAATATTTTTCGTATGCAGTATCATGATAAGATCGTAGTTAAATGTGTAATTTGACGGAAATCTACTACGCCGAATCACTAACACCGCTCCTGATATAGTATTTTTGTTATCTGAGCATTTTTCAAAGTTCTTACGAGTGCAAGACATGTTGTATTTCATTATTAAACCAGTTTGAATTATTTTTCGCGAACATCCAGTTCAACCATAAACAAGATATACAAACTGAAATACAAACAGAAATGTTGGTTCTTTGTGAGAAAAAAATTCTCTTAGTTCTAAAATTTAAAGACTGGAAATGGAAGAAAATTTTTTTATTATACATGCCATTCACTGAAATAGAGCTATGAAATGTAGCTTACTCATGCGGAATTTTGTTCATGAAAACATGTTACGAAATTAGTTAAATTTATCTACTAAAGAATACGCGCTTTAATGAGTTTAAAATGCTTAATTATTTTCACAATTTCATTTCTACCTTTTCATGTATTTCTTAATTTTCTCTTTTTGTAAATGTTCAATGGAAAAATGTTTTGTTATAAATGTACTGTTAATTTCCATATTGTCACAACTGTGATTTCCTGTTTGAAACTACTTTAAACAATGTGTTATTTAAAATATAATTATTTAAATAAAAAATATTTCATTATTATTTGGCAATATCACTTTTAAAGGCAATGTACAAAAACCCACAAAATTGTCACATGCATTAATATAATGAACGTTATGTCTCATTCGATAGGCAGAGCTTTTTTTTTGTGCGATGATACCAACAATTTTACTTATTGTATAGTCTCCAAGAACTAGGTGATAAATATTAGCTCTAATGAAGCTTCAACAGTGTGGACATAGAATTTTTCCCAAAAAATTATATTTGAAATTTTTCTTTATACACTATTCTGACATTGTACACTGTGTGTAACTACAACCTCTTGTAGAGAATGATTAAACCTCTAGAATCAAAAACATAAATTATTTTACTCCACCTGCGGTAATATAACAAAATAAATATCTGTAACTAGTGAAAATAATGTGTATTTCTTGAAAAATCTATTAGAATATAATTTTTGTATTCATAAGCCTAGTAATTTATTTCATAGGACGCCAGAATGAAATTATTGCATATACATGACTTTATAATTATAATACATTTCTTACTCTCGTTCACAGCTAATAAAATAACCAGGGGATTTGTTATCAGAACTCCGCGTGTTTATTAAGCGTGGGTGAATAAGACTACGTGCACGTGAAGATGTCGACGTAACCTGCACTGGCCATACTCGCGGTCTATGAAACCCGCAATGGACGAAGCCGCAGATTCCGCATGTTACTCGTTGCAGGAGAATCAGGGCAAAAGTAGGAAAAATTAGCGTATACTGGGAAATTCTTATACGCCATTCGAGAACAGATGGAGAAGAAATCATAAAATAAGCTTAGGTGTACAAACACAAATGAAAAAAAACGCCACCCCTCTGATATTCAAAAAAAATTAAAAACGGCCAAAAGTGTTTGCTACCTTAATGCTTCTGAGCATGCATATTGTGTTCCACTACCGCAACTGAAACTGTTTAGAATATGGAGCAGTTTGAAATTCAACAGCCCTTAATATCGTACAGTTATGGTGAGGTCGATAGAACACTATGAGATAATGGAATGTGATGGGATTAAGAAGCGGGCTTAATTTGAATGCAATGGGCCTATATGTTTCAGAAATATTAGGAATCGAAAAATTACTCTCTTTATAAACTAAATATTTTGGAAAATCCCTAGTCTATGACAAACTAAAAAAACCCCTTAAAAATACTTTGGTGCAGTTTTCGAGTTCCTAGGTCAAAATGTGTGGAAATATAGCAAGCGATTAAATGTAGGAAGAAGTAAAACACCTCGTTNGTTTTCGAGTTCCTAGGTCAAAATGTGTGGAAATATAGCAAGCGATTAAATGTAGGAAGAAGTAAAACACCTCGTTTCTCCCTATTGTTATTTCTTACAAGGGATTTGTAGTCTGGGGAAGGGGCTTCTGGGGAGAGGAGGTTCTAAAGAAGGACGGACGGGTTTTAAAAAAAATNAGGGATTTGTAGTCTGGGGAAGGGGCTTCTGGGGAGAGGAGGTTCTAAAGAAGGACGGACGGGTTTTAAAAAAAACCCTATTCTCTGAAAATTTTGAGGGTAAGGTGGGAATAAGCATCGAAAGTAGCAATGTTTCAAAGAACAGTTTTCTACACTCGTGGGTACGAAAATTAAACCACCATAAAAAGGGAAAAGGAAGAAAACTGCACATAAAGTGGGAAATTTTTACCGAACACTCGAGAATTGATAGGGAAAGAAGTTTTCGGCATGCAGGGAGAAAATTGTCAAAAGTCCCCCTCCAAAATTAAAAAAAAAAATTATATAGGTGTTCGCCGTTTTAATATCTTAAAGCTTTCGGAACCCTAAGCATGCTTACCAAGCCTTTTTGCCGTAGGTCAAACCATTAAGGATAAATAGCAATTTTAAATTCGACCGCCCCTTCATTTGGAGTTAAATTGAGGTCTATGGTGCGTCATGAGGCGATGGAAACTGATTGGCTTAAGAAGCGTGCCAAATTGGAACGTTATAGGTTGAACAATTGTGGTGACATTAACAATCAAAGAATAAACTCTCATTTAAAACTAACAATGGGCTAAATTCCATAGGCTGGGTGAATCACATCCCTTGCACTCCGATGCCAAATCACAAGTCCGTAGCATGGACGGAGGCGGAAACGAAGCGTGAACAATAATCGGAGGTGCAGAACGTACCTCCTGGATCAAACTATCTCCTGCCTGGGGAAGAGGGGGAGGGTGAAAGGAAGTATGCGGATGGAAATAGGAAGGATCGAAATAAATAGGTACTGAGGAGGGTAGCACTCCACCAACCTTCGCCGAAAGGGGATTTGGTGAAAGGGAATTGGGGGTGTTGTGGGTCATTTAAAAGCGTCGAATTTTTGTTCTTTAATAATATACAGATAACGGAGTAAACATTTTACTATATAAAGCGTCTCGAGAAGAGAACATTCGCAAAACCAAACTAACCGGGCAAGTTTTTGCGTGGATAAAAGTTAAATGTAAGAAATTAAGTTAGTACTGAGTCTAGCTTGCATAGCAGACTTTTTTCTTAAACGCGAGTAACATTACGATCTCACAGTAATTCAAGAGGATGTGCAATCGATTCTGACCCACAGGTCCATTACCTCAATCAATTTTTTATATTTTCTTACAGTTGCCTTTTAGAGTGTTTACACCTTGCGCAGTATGCAAGTGCCACTTGTAAAACCATTAAACAGATAACAAATCTTATCTCAATATTTTGCGCAATGCGTTTAACGATTAAAAATTGTGGTACGGACAACCTGAACCAACTCTGCTCACTACTACAGAAATAACATATTTACAAAGAAAATGAAAATAGCTCAGATTTTTTCTCTCAGTGCCATTTAAAACAGAAAATGGGTTTTTCCACTTAAAGAGACTTAAGGAAATTCTGTTAAATGGTTTTACATGTTAAATAATTTTAGTCGTATCTCAGCTACCTTTCATGTTACCGCTTTCAAACAAAAACAATCTGCGCCATTTGACGAGCAGAACTATGGTACAAGAGAGGAATTCAATAAGAGTTGGCGTTTTTGTTTTTGTAGAGTCTATAAAACTTAATTTACCCGCAATTATCAGGGTATCAAAATTTTACAAAGTACTTTCAGTTGCAATATGGCAAGGGCAAATATGGACGAAGTATTATTATCTTTGAAAGCGATAACATGAAAGGTGGTAGAGATACGTCAAAAACTATTTTAACACGTAAAACCCTTTCCTTTTACTCGGCAGGTTCCGCACGCGTTAAAATGGAAACTCATGATAGCTCATTATTTAGAAGTTGGGCTTGTGATCTTGGAGGCACGATGTCGATGATTTATTACTGAAATGTGACGATCAGTTAGTTAACAATTAATTTTTCGTTGGTTTGATCTATAAAAAAACATTGGCTCAAACGTAGGCCTATTTACCAATGCATAAGGCAGAATACCCTGGAAAAAGAGCAGCACTTAGGCACAATATGCGCAACTGTATAAAATAACCAACACACCCTATTTCGCACATATTTGACATCTTAATTTGCAGTGAATTCATATCCGTTGGCGCATGTTAAGTTACGTGTAAGAGATTCAGGAGTGGTAGGCATATACTCGAGAGTCATGTTTAGTGAATCTCAATCTGTGAACTCCGCTCAGACCAAAAAATTTCATAATTTCCTTTAAAGAACGAGGATGATGAAAACGTGTAAGAAAATTAATTATTTAATAGTATATGTCTGATAGGCTGTACCTGGAAATTATTTAAGTGTAAATCGTGGTGAAATATATATTCCCTGACATGCATCTGCAGGGCATATTTTTGTTCATTATATCAGTTCCTTTACGAAATATTAATTTTATTAATGTTTCTTATGTGTTTCGAAAATCTATGATAAACATATGTGATTATTTGGAAATTAGGCGTAAATACAGACACTTATTCTTAAACATGAATTGAGGGCAAAATTTTACCGTTATCTATCTGTTATATAAAACTGATAACATTCTTTCAATGGTTATGTAGCACCTTAGTGTAGTAAACTTGATCACCCATAGGTATTCTCGTTATAACACAAGGATGGCAGATAAATGGAAGGTGGGATCTGTGTGGACTAGGTTTTTTTTACTGAAAGCATAAATTATGGGCGTGCTTCTGTTTTACTTATTACAAAAAGGGTATAAAATAGTATTAGGTGAACTCTTGGCGTAACTCAAATTTTTATCACCTCAACATTATAGTTATAAATTTACATATTATCCATGGCTGATAATTGAGGAAGAATATAACACAATATTTATTTCTTTTAAATAATGGTTGTATTAACCTTTTCTTTCTAGCAATAACAAGAAATGTATGAATGTGTATAAAATAAATACAACTTTGTTTAACTCTTATTAAGAGAAGAATATTAAAATATTTTCTTTTTTTTATATTATATTAGAATTGTAAACAAATTATTTGTGAGTAAGCGATAATATCCTTTTTTTGTTTAATTTATCACATTATATGGCCATGACTATATCGTCGGGTACCCGCGTTCGCTTCATTTGGAATTTTACATCACAGTCATCACTTTATTTTTACATTATTTTACTTTAAATTAAGAAAAAACCAAAAATTATTTTGTAGTTGAACAGTTTAAATAAAATAAATAATTTATTGAACAATCGAAGTTGCTTCAGAAGACAGAAAGTTCGAAGCACTCCCGAGCACATAGCAGAAGGCAAAAACAATTTAGAGGTTACTTGTACGTAGAAACAGTAATTCATAAGTTACTGCGGTGCTGGCCAAAGAGCTGTAATCATGGTCTAAACGACTATGCTACGAATGGGCGTACGGCTCACATCACACTCAGGACGAAATTTTTGGCCACAAGGTGAAGCCACATCAGGCTAACCGCTGTACATAAAATCACAAAAATGCTTAAACAAGAACCGTTAACACAAAATAATACGATGACGTTGCAAAATAAAATATTAGCAAACAAAATTACTTAAAACGGTGGATAAAACGCTATTCAATCTAAAGCTAATAAAATATTCCACAAGTCAGTAAAAAACATGACTATTAGTTGTATGGTGAGAATACGAAGAAGGAAGTAACCTGAGCGGAAAACCTTTGTATACCAAGGTATGCTCCGGACTTTATGGTCTCGTGCGACTAATCGATGCATAGATCGAAAGTCATTAAAGACGTATAATAATTCACAAATTACGTTTCCACTCGGCTAATTGCGAATTAAGAAGTTACAGAATAATATATACGTGAATAATTAATTAACATTAAGAAAATTGTTTTTTAAACANGATGATTTATTACTGAAATGTGACGATCAGTTAGTTAACAATTAATTTTTCGTTGGTTTGATCTATAAAAAAACATTGGCTCAAACGTAGGCCTATTTACCAATGCATAAGGCAGAATACCCTGGAAAAAGAGCAGCACTTAGGCACAATATGCGCAACTGTATAAAATAACCAACACACCCTATTTCGCACATATTTGACATCTTAATTTGCAGTGAATTCATATCCGTTGGCGNTGTATAAAATAACCAACACACCCTATTTCGCACATATTTGACATCTTAATTTGCAGTGAATTCATATCCGTTGGCGCATGTTAAGTTACGTGTAAGAGATTCAGGAGTGGTAGGCATATACTCGAGAGTCATGTTTAGTGAATCTCAATCTGTGAACTCCGCTCAGAACAAAAAATTTCATAATTTCCTTTAAAGAACGAGGATGATGAAAACGTGTAAGAAAATTAATTATTTAATAGTATATGTCTGATAGGCTGTACCTGGAAATTATTTAAGTGTAAATCGTGGTGAAATATATATTCCCTGACATGCATCTGCAGGGCATATTTTTGTTCATTATATCAGTTCCTTTACGAAATATTAATTTTATTAATGTTTCTTATGTGTTTCGAAAATCTATGATAAACATATGTGATTATTTGGAAATTAGGCGTAAATACAGACACTTATTCTTAAACATGAATTGAGGGCAAAATTTTACCGTTATCTATCTGTTATATAAAACTGATAACATTCTTTCAATGGTTATGTAGCACCTTAGTGTAGTAAACTTGATCACCCATAGGTATTCTCGTTATAACACAAGGATGGCAGATAAATGGAAGGTGGGATCTGTGTGGACTAGGTTTTTTTTACTGAAAGCATAAATTATGGGCGTGCTTCTGTTTTACTTATTACAAAAAGGGTATAAAATAGTATTAGGTGAACTCTTGGCGTAACTCAAATTTTTATCACCTCAACATTATAGTTATAAATTTACATATTATCCATGGCTGATAATTGAGGAAGAATATAACACAATATTTATTTCTTTTAAATAATGGTTGTATTAACCTTTTCTTTCTAGCAATAACAAGAAATGTATGAATGTGTATAAAATAAATACAACTTTGTTTAACTCTTATTAAGAGAAGAATATTAACATATTTTCTTTTTTTTTATATTATATTAGAATTGTAAACAAATTATTTGTGAGGAAGCTATAATATCCATNGCAATAACAAGAAATGTATGAATGTGTATAAAATAAATACAACTTTGTTTAACTCTTATTAAGAGAAGAATATTAAAATATTTTCTTTTTTTTATATTATATTAGAATTGTAAACAAATTATTTGTGAGTAAGCGATAATATCCTTTTTTTGTTTAATTTATCACATTATATGGCCATGACTATATCGTCGGGTACCCGCGTTCGCTTCATTTGGAATTTTACATCACAGTCATCACTTTATTTTTACATTATTTTACTTTAAATTAAGAAAAAACCAAAAATTATTTTGTAGTTGAACAGTTTAAATAAAATAAATAATTTATTGAACAACCGAAGTTGCTTCAGAAGACAGAAAGTTCGAAGCACTCCCGAGCACATAACAGAAGGCAAAAACAATTTAGAGGTTACTTGTACGTAGAAACAGTAATTCATAAGTTACTGCGGTGCTGGCCAAAGAGCTGTAATCATGGTCTAAACGACTATGCTACGAATGGGCGTACGGCTCACATCACACTCAGGACGAAATTTTTGGCCACAAGGTGAAGCCACATCAGGCTAACCGCTGTACATAAAATCACAAAAATTCTTAAACAAGAACCGTTAACACAAAATAATACGATGACGTTGCAAAATAAAATATTAGCAAACAAAATTACTTAAAACGGTGGATAAAACGCTATTCAATCTAAAGCTAATAAAATATTCCACAAGTCAGTAAAAAACATGACTATTAGTTGTATGGTGAGAATACGAAGAAGGAAGTAACCTGAGCGGAAAACCTTTGTATACCAAGGTATGCTCCGGACTTTATGGTCTCGTGCGACTAATCGATGCATAGATCGAAAGTCATTAAAGACGTATAATAATTCACAAATTACGTTTCCACTCGGCTAATTGCGAATTAAGAAGTTACAGAATAATATATACGTGAATAATTAATTAACATTAAGAAAATTGTTTTTTAAACA